>MDUD01004869.1:25547-58031 GCA_002216565.1 Crithidia mellificae | reverse complement strand
ACACACACACACACACACACTCACACTTACATGACTACACAAATACGCCTTTTCTCAAGCGATTTTTTTCTTTTTGTCTCGCGCGCGAGAGCAGCAACGCTCTTCTCAGCCCGTAAGAGGAGGTGTTGGACTTTTTAACCCGTTGTGTATCATGGCTCTCTATCCACCATTTGTCTACACGTCTCTTTTCCTTCGTGTGTTTTTGGGCCTCAGGTGTTGCTTTATCTTTTCTTTGCCTGATGAATCTCAAAGTTTTTCTGCTGTGCCTTTTTATTTCTGTGGGCTAAAACTGTTCAGTGATTGAATCTTGATCTTTCTTATTTTGACGTTCTCTGATTTTTTTTTTTGTTTTAAACATATTAATAATCTCGTCTCCGCATATTTCCTTTGATTTTTCTACTGATGAGGATATGCACTTTCGACCTTCATGTACGAAAGCTTTTTTTTGTTTTTGTTGGCTTTTCTCTCTAATTGCACATTACCCTATCTGCTTGACAGACGTAACTGGAGTGCCCGCTCATTTTTTTTTTCTGGTTGATTGAGCACTTACCTTTCTGTTTTTTTCTCCAGTGGAATACAGCAGCAAAATTACTCATTTTTCCCCCTTACTCTACTGGAGCCTCCAGTCTCCTTCTTTTCCCTCCCTTTGATGCCTCTTTTATTATGCTTCTCTTTTTGCCTCATCGCGTCTCGTTTCTTATTTATTTTTCTTCACAGTCTAAACAACACACGGGCGTCTGTGTGTAAAAGTGTCTCTGTGTTGCAGTTTTTAGTTGTAAGACTCTAAAGTGCACACCCGGCACACTGCTTGTGTGAAAAGGAACAACGATGGCAAACCAACAAAAAAGGGTCGTTATTTTTCTTGTGGCTTCTCATTCCTGCCTACGAATCAGGGGTGTTTGCGAGGTCATCATCGCGGGAGCTACACACGCACAATTTTTTTTCTTTTTGACAAAACTATGCAATTCATTCCTTTTTTTCTTTTCTAATATTTGATCCTGGCTGAGTCGCTCATTTGTCGCCGATCTTTGTTCCTGTCCCCTTTTCTTTCTACCTTCACGCTCGCGCTGCATTCACTGTGCATTTACGGGCTCCAATCTGATTTTGCGTCGTTCCCTTTTGATAGTTTTTTTTTTCACTTGAGCTTTTGTCTTATCTCTTCTCGTCCTTCTCACGCTGCTTTATCGATTCTTTTTATTTGCATATTGCCCGTAGCTGTGTACGGTGTGAAGAGTCAAAAAATCACATATGATTGGCCCCAGCGCTCTTGGGAAGCTCGCGGCCATGGACCAAAACGATAGCTTTCTCCTTACCTTTCCTCTTTCTCTTCGCGCTCTGATAGACAGAAAAGTAAAATTATTTTTTTTTCATTTCTGGTTGTTGTTGTCACTACGCGTGGAACCTCAACATTGTCGGCTGTTCTGTTCTTTTTTTTCTGTTTCTGGTTCCGTCTTTTGGATGTTACTTTTGTGCGTTTCTACGCCCGCGAGTGTGTGCCAGCATGTCCGTCTGCGCAGTGAGCGCCTGTTTTGTTGAGCACGCGACAACCACAACTGACCTTACAGGAGTCACAATCTCAATGCCCCTTCGACTGAGGGCTCTTCTACTTTCCCTTTTTCTTACAATCATTTTTTTTCTTACCGCTTCAGAGGAGTTGGGTCCTTCTGTCACGGACGAATGTCGTGTTTTATGATAATAGGTGCCGGTTTTTTTTTTTACCTTTCTATTTGGTGAAAGCTGTTGCGGTTTCTGGTTCTATTGACGTATGATATTTTTTGCTCTCGCAACTTCTCTCTGTATTGCACCATATTCTTCGCTTTCCACTTTGTTCTCAGTGCTATACCCTTCGTCTATTTTGTTTACGAATTTCTCACGTTGCTTACAACTACTCTTTTGTATTCTCGTCGTGCCTTTTCTACAAACCTTTACTTTTGTTTTTTCTCGGCTGCTCTTTTTGCTGGCCGAATTTTCAATCAGCAAAAAAACAAATGCTTGAGCTCATGGTGAATTTTCGTTATCGCTCGTTTTCCCCTTTCTCTTTCTTGTCGTACTTTCTACTCGACTAGCTCACTAGCCTTTTTGTTCCGTGGCGTACGTTGTTTTCTGCCTTTTCTTCTTTCGCTTCTCCGTTGCATCTCTTACACAGCCAGATTTTATTATCCAGCTCCTCTTTTCGTTCTTCATTTCATTTCCTTTTTGCTGTTTCGTCGTGTTGAAGTTAGAAACACTCACAATGTTTGCACCGGAAAAAAAAATTTAGAAGTGACCGATAGTGTGAAGGCGCGCTGTCAAGAGAGAACATGGCTGGTAAGTAGTAGCAAGCGTTGTGTATGCCTACATAACAGGGAAGTGCGTTCCTCGCGCAAGCTATCCTTTCCACAGCTCGTTTGTTCTCCATTTTAAGAGACAAAGGTGCGACGTTTTAAGCAGCCATGCCAAACAAAAATAAAACTCTAAAAAAGCTGTATCTGTTGTTGATTGCGGCACAAACTACTTTTCACAACGTTCAGTGGTGCTGTTCGGACGTTTTTCTGTTTGTACAGAACCAGACTAAAATTTGACACTGCCAACCGAAAAGGAACCAAAAAGGTGTCAAAGCGTGTATTCATTTGAATATAGCTGGAAAGACTTGGTAGGTTAGTTTTTTTTCGCTCTGTCATCACAATTTCAATATCTTGTTTTGTTCTGTGTACTTGACTCTTCCTGGTTCACCTTAACGCTCGACATTCTTTGCCACCACATGTCACGTGTTGCTGTACTCATCATGAAACATTACTGTTTCTGGCTGCCTGTCCACCCGCAAACTGGACACAGAATAGAAAATCGCACCGGTAGCTGTTACATACAATCCTCCAAACTCGCTACTCGCAGCTCGACAAAGCTCCAAGAATAAAGAGCTTACAAGAGCCTCTGTGAAAGCACTAATATTAGCAAAACAGTAACAACAGCTGCAAAAATCGAGCGGGGAAATCTCAAAAAAAAAAACTCCTTTCTTTTCATTTAAGTCTCAAATTCGCACTGCTCAGATTCACGCCTCTCAACAACAAAAACAAAAGCTTCTTTTCACTCTCCTTGCGAGCTCACACTTTTGTTTTTCTTTACCCGATTTTTTTTTTTTGCTTTTGTTGCCCTTCGCTTCGCTCCTGGTTTTGTTTGCTGCCGTCACTTCTTTCCCCGCCGTTTCTTTATCAATTTACAGTTGCACGCTCTGACAAAAAAAGAGGCCCCTCCTTTTCTTTCTTGCCACGAGTTTTTTAATGGCGGCTCCGTCAACTTCTAACCGTGCCGCTGCTGCTGCCACTTCGACTGGTGCGGCCCCGCCTCGTCTGCGTGGGGCGGAGAGCGGCGGCGATGTTCCTGGCAGCATGGAGACCCTCATCAAGAAGCTGCACCCCCTCTACGCCGAGCGAGTCCAGCCGCTGGAGACGATGTACAACTTCGACGCTTTCCGGCCGAGCTGGTACGAGGAGACGATTCTCAATCAGCGGCCCTTTGTCACCTTCTTCGGTCCGTGGTCGGCGGGCAAGACAACGTTCATCAACTACCTCTTGCAGAACAACTACCTCTGGACAGGGCCGCAACCCACCACGGCGGAGTTCACGGTGGTGATGTACGGCAAGGAGGCGGGGCCGATTGACGGACAGGCGCTGGCGAACTCGAAGGACTTGCCTTTTAAGGGTCTGCTGGAGTTCGGCGAATCCTTTGTGAACAGCCTGAAAGGCTTCCAGGCCCCTCACCCGCTGCTCGAGCGGCTGACACTGATCGACACGCCAGGTGTTCTGGAGAGCGCGCAGGAGATTCACAAACGCAAGTACGACTACGTCAAGGTGTGCCGGTGGTTTGCGGAGCGGAGCGACTTGATGTTTGTGCTCTTCGACCCAAGCAAGCTTGACGCCGGAGCGGAGCTGCGCCAGCTCTTTAACACGGCCTTTAAAGGACTGGAGAGTCGCATCCGCATTGTGCTGAACAAGGCCGACACCGTTTCGACTCAAGAGCTCATGCGCGTGTACGGCAGTCTTTTCTGGAACTTGTCCAACTTCATCAACACCACCGAGCCGCCGCGCGTGTACGTGGGCAGCTTCTGGGACCACCCCTACAACCCGAACTCCTTCCGTCTTCTCTTCGCGGAGGAGAAGGTCGACCTACTGCAGGAGCTGCTGGAGGTGCTGCCGCAGCAGGCGAAGGACAAGAAGATCGCCTTCCTCATTCGCCGTGCTAAGGAGGTGCTGGTGCACGTCCTTATCATCGGCGGCATCCGACAGGACTTGCCTGCCATCTTTTTCAAGGAAAAGGCAAAGAAGAAGGCGATGTCTGAGCTGCCGAAGCGCTACGAGCTCATCGGGGCACGCTACAAGATGAACTATCGCGACTTCCCCCCCGTGGAGGCGTACCGCGCGTTTCTCGAACGCTTTGATGTGGAGAAGTTTCCGTCACTGCAGAAGGTGGAGAAGTCTGGTCACATCAAGCGCCTGCAGGAGTTGATTGACACGGTTCTACCCTCCATGCTGCGACCGGTGCGTCACACCGCCGCCGCAAACCCATTTGACGTGGAGGAGCGCTCGGAGCTGCTCATGATGTACAAAGACTCCATCCGCGCGCACTACAACGGCAAGGCTGGGACGCAAGGCAGCACGGACGTTGTCGCGTCGACGGTCCGCCAGGGCGTCGTGGGTGCGCCGCCACAGGAGCCGACACAGCAGCCGCCGGCCGCGTTGTCCGTTTCGGCGTACACAAGCGGCCCACCACCCCCCTCCCAGGCCGATCACTCTGCCGCCGTGGCGGGACTCAATCGCTCACCCCCGTCCTCCTCTCCCTCCTCCCCGCCGCCGCCGTCCAGTGCAAACCAGCAGCAGATGTGGCAGCAGATGATGGGCATGATGCACAACATGATGATGTCCCAACAACAGCAACAACAAGGTCAACAAGAGTTCCAACCGGAACAACAGCAACAACAGCCGCAGGCTTCACCATTCTCGCTGCAGGGCTCGAAGTGTCGTCGTGAGGATGGTGGGCAGCCAGCCACGTCGCTGGCCCGCCCCACCGAAACATACGCCACACCGTACGCCGCCGCGCCACCCCCACCGCCACCTGCGGCTTCGGCCTCTGCCGCGCCTCCCATTTCTTCCGCTCCGCCCACCCCGTGCACATTCGAATCCGACAACGACAACGACGCAGCGCCGCCCACGATTGCGCCGCCCACGGTGGTGCTGCCGCGGCCGCCGCCGTCGCAGCCGGCGCCGGAGGCGTGGGTGAACGCGGATTGCTCAAAGCCGATGCAATGAGCAGAACAGCGCGGGTTGCCAAGAGGCAAGGGGGTTAGCTAGCGATAGCGAGAGTAGGTGCGCACAGGTTAATTTCTGACTACGCGTCTTTGCTCAGCTCTTTACATACGAGGCGTAATGAAGCGGCGGCCGCCTTTAATTTCGCATCTTTCCTTTTCCATTTTGGCTCTCTTCACACGGTGACAAGTTTTTGCGGTTTGATGAACTTTTTTTTTGCTTGCATTCTTTTCTCTTTTCTGCTTGTGCTTCGTACTTGTGGCTCGAAAAGTGTCGTTAAGCTTTGAACTCGTGTTGCTGTTTCCGATTCGCGTAAGATGGATTGCAACAAATTCCGTGCTGCACTCGCGTGGTCCTTGCTGTGGATTTTCGCTCGTTGCCTACATATTTTCCGTGGTACTTGGAAGAAACCCCCTTTTTCCTCGTTGCTCATTTTCCTGAACAAGACAAAAAACAGAAAAAACTAAGTTTTTAATGAAATTCGCCACCAAGAAGTGCGCTAAGGTGGTTGTCCATGACCTTTCATGCTCATTGCTGATAAAAAAAGGTTCTCCTGCTTAATAGGCACCTGATCTAATCAAGGCAACAATGCCGCATCGATCTCTCGAAATTTGTTTTCTTCGTACAATTAGCGTTGCATTTCACTTTCTTATTCTACGTTCTGTTTTTGATGGCTGTTTGTAATGATTCTGTTTCTATCGTTGCACTCCAACTTGAAAGACACTTGATGACGAGACGGACATTGTGCACCTCAAACACGCTTTGTTGTCGCTTTTCAGACAAAACCTTAACAGAATCTAGTGCTTCCTTGCCGCCCACTGACAAGCGCTGTTCTTAAAGACCTTTTTTTTTCTCGCATATTCAACTGCCGACAGCCAGAATATTAGCTTAAGAAGCAAAACATGGACTATGCTTGTACGCGACGGACTGTACTTGAACTGCTGTGCGTGCCGAAGCAGACGGAAAACAAAACAAACAATACAAAGCGCAAACTCTACTTAAGACGGAGTGCACTCACAGAGACCCTAAAGGCGTCTGACAGTTTTTAAGTAGCCGTCTTCCATTCGCATCGCTTATCGGCTACTTAAAACAAAGGACAGAACAATCAGATTAGTGCCCATTTCATGGAAAAGATGTTAGATGTTCAGTAAGCAGTCTTCGTTACACTACGCCAACCCCGCGAACCCTTCCGTCACTGGCGCCACCGCGTGCGAGCTGCCGAGTAACTCGGAACTTTTGGATCAGCTCGACATTGATGCAGAGCTGTCGAACCTCCTTCACGACCCGCAATTTGCAGCCCCCACCAACGCCGACGCAGACACGAGCGCACGGCCGCCTCACCAGTCGAAGAGTCTGACGTTGTCCGATGCCAATTTTGACGCTCGCCCACTAGCACGGCCAGCCCCGCCGCCACGCTCCTTCCTTATCGGCGGCTCCCTCTTCGAGCCGCGTCCCGCCCTCCGCCGTGGCCGCCACGGCCTCGACTCGCTTCTTCGTCCGCGCCACGGCTGCCTCGCCGCCTCCCTCGCCGCCGCTGCGGTCTTCTGCCCCTTCACGCACCAATTCATCGCCCTCTCCTCCCTCCACTGGGAGCGTCTGCAGGACGCCGGCTTTGGCCTCAGCGCGGAACGGCAGGGGCCATTGCGGGTGGCGCTGCGGAGTCCGTCATGCTTGCGGCAACACGCCACAGCCCTGCAAGCGTGCGGCGACGCCTGCGAGTCGACAGGAAAGAGGACTGACATCCAGATAAGCTCAAGAGCCGCAGTCGCACAGCCAGTGCCAGGAGGCGTGACCGGCCCACACCGGCGGCGCGATGACGCTGGGAGCGCACCTTTGCTCAGCAGCGGTGACACGGTGTGGGCACGGCGAGAGAGACTCTACGAGGCGTGGCGCTGGGCCCCGTCGCTGCGACGCAGCCTCGGTGATCTGCTGTGTGCTGCTCCGCTCTCGAATCTCGACGCCTTCAGAGCGGCGGTGGAAGAGCAGCTGCAGACGGAACACACCTACAACGCGGCGCGTGTGCTGCGCCTGCCAACGGACGGGAGGCGCGAGGAAGGGCTGTGGAGCAGAAGTCCTTGGCGTGCGCGGTGGCGTGACCTACAGTGTCGTGACCGAGGCGGAGGCAGCAACACGGGCAGTCGTGTTTGCGGAAGCAGCTCGAGAAGCGAAGCCGCGGAAGTGGTAACAGAATGGGCGGACGAATCCCACACGAAGGCTGCGGGGCAGCAACTTGGAAGCACCACGGGGGCTGGCAGAGAAGATTCCTCGCGGTTGTTCTCCTCTCTTCCGTCATGGGTGCGCGCGTACACGGAGCGGCAGACAGCTCCGTTGCTTGGCTTGCCGGACGGCTCGCGCGCTGCCTTTTTGGAGATTCCCTTTCCACTGAAACGGGGCATGCTACCGCTCTTGATGCAGCCCGTGTGCACGTCTGTGTTGAGGCGGCTCGCGCGTGATTTGGCACAAAAAGCTTCATCGGGTAATCTTGCTGTAGATGCGCGTCTCTACTACTGCCCACTCGCACACGGTGTGGACTACAACGGTGTGCTAGACCTGCGTGCGTTTCGTGTGCCGCTGCCCTCGCCGCTTGACGGGTCTGCAGGCATCGCAATCGGTTCAGATGAAGACGAGAAGCGCTTCTCTTTCGCAGAGATCTGTGCCGATGAGGCGAAGGCAGTGCCGTTGGTGTCTCTCGGGTTGGAGTTCGACGTGAGGGCTGCGTCAACCTGCATTGATGACTTCACACCGCTGCAGGCGACGATTGTTGTGGTCGTAGATAACGCGCATCTGCTTTCCAAGCGCGCCATCAGCCGTCTGGTGGACCAATGGACGCGCAACGGCTCCGCGGCGCAACGCCGTCGCGAGCTGGTCGCCGCTCGCCACCGCAAACGTGCTGCTCTGAAACAATCTTCTGACACACGGCCGCTGTCTTCCGCCGTGGCAGGTGAAAGCACCACGGTAAACGGGTCACCGTCAGGTCGGTGGCAGACGCTGATGGGTGCGCCGGTGTCTGTTGGGGCTGCCCTGCCGCACCTGCGCACCCTGGCTGCGCCATTCGGCGACGTTCAGGCGGTCTTCCTCAGCTACCGACCCGCTGACGAGCAGGACGAGGCGGACGTGTGTGCGTCTCCTCCGCTTTCAGAGCCACACACAGTCTCCCAAACTCCTTCCGCAGCTGATCCTCTTACAGCTGCGGAAGATGCAAAGAAAATGGTGTACACGCTGCACCTGTGCCCCACCCCACGTGTTGACCTCCTCTACGTCGAGGAGCCGCTCTCGGCCGCGCTGCTGCGGACGTCGTCGCTCTACCGGCTACGCCTCACGTCTACGCAGCGTCAGGCAATGCTGGAGGCTGTGGTACATGGCACGCTGCGCCAGTCCAGCAGCCACGCGGTGACGTCCATCAAGCGGCAGACGTGGGAGCTGCGCTCCGGCAAGTCCGCTGCGAGCGCAGAGGAGTTTGGGCTGACCACGCCAAAAGGCCAGGCGCTGCTCTACGAAGCGTGCGAGGCTGTGCTGGCTCTTCTCTCCCCTCTGGACGCCTTCCTGGAGAAGACGGCGCATCGCCACAACTTGGCAGATCAGACGGTGCAGGTGCTGACAATGTACCCGACGCTGAGCGCGCTGCGGGTGCGCCACGTGCTGCTGACCGCCCACCGCGTGCGCGTGACACGGAACAGTGCAGTACATGCAAAGGTGGATGAGCTTGATGCGGAGAGATTAACGGGCAAAGAGGCAGAGGGGCAGAAGACACCGCAGCAACTTACTGAGCAGCCGCGCATCACGTTCCTGCACAATAGACAGACTGCCTACGTACGGGAGGCGCAAGCGCGAGAGCGCTTGTTCAATCAGGCACGCGCTTGCGCTGCCACAGCGGCTGCTCTATCTCCTTCTGCTTCTTCGCCCTCTTCTTTCTCAAATTCTCGAACTGCAGTGGATGCCAGTGCGACACGTCGATCGGCGGCGACTCCGCCAGTGGCGCAGACCTTCGCGCTCTACGCGGAGCCGCCGCTGCTGCGCGGGCGGTGGTGGACCGCGACGCTTCTCTTTGGCGCCCCAACACTTGCCGACGTCGCGGCGCTGCGAGCGCATCTGTTGTTTGGCTTGCGGCAACAGCGGCACGGTGTCTTGTCCCCTTTTGTTCCGTCCTTTTCACTCACGCAGGAGTACCATCGAGTAACGCGCGGGTTGCGTGCTCGCGAGCAGTTGCAGGGCGGCAACGGCCGCGCTGAGAGCGGACAAAATCTTTGCGACACCGCGCAGAAGGCGGAGGCAGGAGTGGAAATTGAGGTGGAGGACGTGGACATTTTTCACGTGGACTTCTTGCAGCGTTCATCGCGTGCGAAGGCCGCGTTCCGCGTCTTTGGCGTCCGCGCGCTGGCACGCCTCCTCGCCTCGCCGCCGGCGCTGCGCAACGACCACTGCGGCGACCCTCCGGTGCGCGTGCCCGCCATGGCGCACGTGGTGCGAAAGCTAGAGCAGCAACTGCAACGTGCCCTCAAACGTTGTGCGGCGGAGGCCACCTTCTTCCCCCTCTGGACCTACCGTGGCGCAGGAAAGGTGAGTCGACTACACAGAGACGACGAGCCGAGAACGGGGGCGAAGAGGGAGGAGGCAGTGACTGCGTACAACGCTGCTGTGCATCGGTCGTCTGGAGGATCGAGCAGTGGCGCCGAAGGCAGCGCGTTGACAACGATCAAAACCATCACTGACAAGGAGAGGAGTGGTAGTACGGGAGACGGCGGGGCACTGCGGGACGCCGTAGCGCCTTCCTTTCCGATGTCTTTCCGCTACGCCACCCCACCCCGTGCGTTCGCAGACTTTAACTACGTCAGCGAGCGTTCGGTGGTGTGGACGCCGCAGCTGATCGAGCGTCGCCTCTTCACCCTCGCGGTGGCGCAGCGACCGTCTCTCGATCTCATCGTGGGAGCGCGTGTGGCACTGCTGGAGGCGGTGCGGGTGCCGCGCGCTGACGCAGATCCAACTCTGCCCGCCACACACGTTGTCTTCCCGCGTGGGTCTGTGTGTCGTGTGGTGGGTTTCGTCCCCGTCAACGATCTTCTCTGCGGAGGTACAGCCGTGCCCTCGTCACCGTCGCTGCCGCGGATGCCACCGGCAGTGCAGCGTCAAGTTGCCGGGTGGTCAGCGGAGGAGCGGGCGATGATCTGGCGCTACATGGAGCAGCAACAGCACGCCTCTGCCCTGCCGCTGCTGCGGTGCGATGGCTTTGAAACAGCAACGGGTGGTCGTGCTCCTTTCTACAGTAGTGGTAGCAGTTGTCGCCGGTGTCGTTGGGACGAAAATATCCGTAAGGCAAGTGAGCACACAGCAGATGGCGACGGAGACGTTTTTCTTCTGGCCCCGCAGGCAGCCTTCATTGGCGGCTACCCCTCTACCCACTACTACGCCCTACCGGTGCTGCATCTGCCGGTGTGGGTGCTCACGACGGAGGTGGCGGCGTACCGTGCAGGTTGTGTGCTCCCACGGCGACACACCAGCTGCACCGGTGCAGGTGAGGCAAAGATGAAAGGAGCCGCAGATTCAGCTCCATTGCATGACTTCTCGGCGCCGGCCATGCCCTCATCAGCAACCGCAGCGACAGGCTTGCCTCTCACGGCCACGTCACCGTCGGTGAAGTTCGACGTTGTGTTGACGGATGTCTTTCACCCCTACCACGCCGATGCCGCACTGAGCAAGTTTGCGCTGTGCCTCTCGCCTGACGAGCGGGCTACCGCGTTGCGACTTTTGTTCGCGCACATGGCGCGCGAGGACCGTGCAGCGCGTCAACGGGGAGGAAAGGAAGGCGACACTGCCCGGTGCTCCGGCCCAGCGCTGACAAGCGGAGCAGCTGATGTGTCGCACGCCGCGGCCCACTCGCCGATATCGTTCATGGAAGATGTTCTCTTTTACGATGGTGTCGCGGGGTTTGCATCCAGCACCACTGCCGCAGCAAGTCCAAAAACGGCTACTGCTTCCACGGCATCCTCGACAGCAGCGGGAAGAGGCACGGCGCCGATTGAATGTAGACTTTTGACAGAACTGGCGTTGTACGCACGCTTGCACCCGATACAGTAACGGAACATAATTAAGACCGTCTAGAAAACAGTGATTGTTAAAGCTGTTCTTCGTCTTTTTTTTTGTTTTCTTGATGCATTGACAACCCAAAAACTAGTTGCTTTTCCCTTTTTTTTTCTTTGTATTCTCACACTCTGCTACAGCTACAACTCCATGAATTTTACGTTTCTCCTACTTTCAGTAATAAATCAAGATGCACAACAATTTGACGCATTTAGATCCGCGTTCAGATAAACAAAAAATAAACGAAAAACCAGAAGAACATTGGAAAACATAAGTTAAAGAGCGAATTGTATTCGTTGTGTATGTCTCTGCTCGCAAGTGGGCTGACTGAGGTAAAGTGTTTATCTGCTTTAAGGTGATGTGAGCAGACTGCACCAAGTAAAGGCTTTATACCCAAGATTCATTTTGTTTTTTTTCTAATTCGACGCCGTCAAGCACCGTGGAGACTTTGCATCCAGTTACGCAACTTTCTTTATTTTTCATTTTTCCGCGCCTCCACTCTTTCTTTTCTTCCTCCTACGCGTCACGTTTCCTACGTGAATGCACATACCTCTCCTTGATTGTCAATTTTTGTAGTAGGAAATAGCATCGTTTCTATTTTTAGTTAGCGCTAGGGGACCCCTTAGTATAGTGATTCACAGACACACGTTCAACACACTCTCACACAGGAAAAAAAAAACTGAGCAATTTAACACACCATCGTAATATTCACACTTTGGTTGCAAAAGAAGAATTCGCAGGAATTACCGAGTCATTAAAAAAGCCCTTGTTGATCTTTCTTGTTTGACGCATTCATCTTTTCTGTTCTAATTTCACATACCAAGCTCCCTTCGTCTTGTTTTTTTTGCGCCACTCCCTCGCCTCCGCCTTTCTCTCAATTTTCAGTAGCGTGTTCGAGATAGCAAGCAGATTCTGTTTCTCTCTCTTGCCGCCTGCTCACATATTTACTTCCGTTTAAACCACCCTGTTCCACTTTCCGCCTCTTCTTTTCGTGTTTTGTATACTTTTTACAAGTACGCACTTGCCCACGTGTTGAGAATCAGGAAACAGTTTGAAAATGAAGTCGAACGCTGAAGCTGGTGCCGCGCCTATTGGCTACAACGGCGGCTACGATGCTGGCATGATGCAGTCCGGCATGAACTCCGTGGACTACCCGCAGATGGTCTTCAACAACACTCGCGACCGCGCCATGGGTTTCCACCAGAGTCTGCAGATGTACGAGCAGCAGCTCAGCCAGGTCATGGAGGAGCTGCAGCTGATGGTGCAGGACGTCAACGCGCTTCGTGCGCAGTACGAGGAGGCACTGAGCGAGAAGCAGTCGATTGACATGCTCGCCACCCGTGCCGAGAAGCGTGTGCAGGAGGTGAAGGAGATTGTGGACCGCTACGTGGGTGTGAAGGACGCCGTGGTGGCCAGCGACGGCTTCACCTACGAGCGTGAGACGATCAGCACTTACATTGACGGGTGCAAGGAGGCCGGCGGCACGCCGACTTCCTACCAGACCGAGAAGCCCCTCACCTCGCTGCTGATTCCAAACCGCAGCCTCAAGACGCTCGTTGACCGCCTCGTGACACTGCAGAAGGCGGAGCTGTCCAGCAGCCCGGCTGCGGCGGACGGCGTGCCGGCGCACCCGAAGCCGATCGCGACTGGTCGCTCCAACAACAACAACAACAACAACAACAATAACAGCAACGAGAATCAAACGAGTGCGCCGCGCCGCAATGCGCATGGCGGGAAGGACAGCTCCGGTCCGGTGGAGCTGAACGCGAAGGGCGAACGCGTGCACCCGTGCATCCGTGTGTATGGCTACTGCAACTACAACGACAGCTGCGCGTACGCCAAGTACCCGTACGACGCCTGCTTGTCGAACCTCAAGAACAAGTGCCGCTTTAAGCAGTCGTGCCACGAGCGCCACGTCGAGTTCCGCGGTCCGCTGGACAACTACGGCAACCCCATCGCCGCCAGCCAAGGCGCCAACAACAACAGCAACAACGACCACGAGAAGAACGCGTCGGCTGAGGCCGCAGACGACTCTGCCGCCAAGGCGTAAGCTGATTTCACAATGACCCTTTTCTTTTTTTCTTTGGCAAGCCACTTCTGCGGCTGTAGTCCGGTACCGCAAGGGTTGACAGCAACAACAGCGAAGGGTTACTAAGCCTAATCAACGGCTCTCACCATCCCTTTTATGTTGTTAAAGTTAATTTTTTCTGTTTTTCACTGTTTGAAAATGCTATGCAGAAGAATGCGCTCACCGTGTGCTCACAGACTTTTCCACTCTGTGCTTCTTATGATCTTCTCGTTAATGTTTTTATTTCCGTTTTTTTTTTTNNNATTCACGTCCTTTTTTTTGCTAATTAAAGCCGCTGCTGCTCCTCATCTTTTTAGCGACGCGGATTGCTGGTAAACGCGCGAATGGTGTTGTGTACTTTTTCTTGACATCCCATTTCGGCCTGTCGTTGTGTGCGTCATTCTCGCCCTCTCTTGACCGGAAGGGCAGCGTGTTTGTGACAAATCTTGCCTTCTTCTTGTTCTCAGTCTCCCCTGCCCTTTTGCCGTCTGCCGTTGTCGGAGTGCGGGTTGTGAGAAATTCTTTTTTGTTCTGTTTCCCCTTTTTTCATTTGGGTGTTGATCTTTTTTTTTCCATCTTTGGTTTGGTTTGTCTTTTTTTTTTCTCTGTCTCCACAGTTGTGCCATAACCGCGTCTTCGCTATGGGGAAAACGTTACCATCTCTCCTGTTTTTCTCTGTTTTTGTCTCGTCATCTCCACCTTCTCTTGTGTGATCAACGTACTCTGTATCTGTTATTACTGTTGTTCTTAAATTTTTCCTTCCCTTTCCTGCAGCACAGCTTTTCCTGTTACTGTGATCACCGATCTCATTTTTTAGGGCTCTTCAATTTTTTTTCCTCTCTTTGATCAAGTCCATTTCTGACTGCCTGGCAAGCCTCCAACGTTTCTTGCACTACTTTCGCTCGTACTGGAACCTCTATTGGCTAGGGTGGCTTTCACCCCGCGCAGGAGTGCTAGGTGTGCTCCTCCGCAGCCGTACTACTACACTGAAGATAACTTTACTTTGCACGAATGTGTGTTTTATAGTTGTGCAACTACTGTTCTTTCCGTTTTCTTCACTTACAAGCCTAGCATCTTTATGTTTGTTGTTGTCCATTGACCGTGCAAACCACGCAGGCACTCTCTGAGCTTCTCTGACTCGCCATACTTTTTGCAGTCTTCTGCTTCGCGCCTTTTTTTTTTCGCTTTCTACCAGTGTTGTCACAACGATCTGATTGTGGGGCGATAAACGAAAAAGGTTCACGGATGTTTGAGCAATTGCACAGCATTATGAAGTGCTTGTATCTGCTGCGGTAGTGAGAGCTAGCAAGACGGCAGTGTATGAACTCTGTCCTTTTGTCTCCTCCTTTTTTTTTGCTACAAAATGCCTAATTCAACCAGAGAGTTTTACGCAAAAATGTCTGCCTGTAAAAGGACCGGTGAGATATAGAATCACCAAGAGCATAGAGGAGAAAGAGTAATGGGCAAAGGGCAGAGTAAAGCGTTGAGTTGGTAGCTTTTGAAGAGCCAACACCTCAAAAACAGGGGGTTATCCTTTATTTCTATTAAGCGCTGGGATGGAAAAGGAAGAGCAACTCAGTAACGATTGTAATAATAGTCACAGGCCTTTTTTATCTTTTGCTTTCTTTGTCGTTGGATTTTCAACTCTTGTGTTCTTTTTTTTCCCCTTTTTATTGGATTTGAGTTCTGTTCTCCGTTTTTCACTCAAGGGAGGGTGCTGAATACGCGCCATGGTACCGTTAACACATACAAAACGCATGAAAAAAAATGTCAAGAACTCATAATTATGAAGCAACTCAACTATCCGTGGGGTGGCTACTGTGATTAAAATCGAAGGAAAATTGACGTTGGCGTGACAAAAATGGGCTTTTGCTTGTTTTAACGCTTCGATGATGAGCAGTGCTGCTCGTGTTCGCACTCGACCCCGATTTTCTTTTCCGCAGCGTTGCCAAAGCAACCTTGCTTTCCGCTTATAGGTACAACGGAGGCTCTTTGCGATAGAAAAAAAAATTAAACCGCTTTGCTTCTCATACTGAAAAGCGTGTGCTTGTTGCTAGCCACTTTGATGTTAGAACATGTTCTCTTCTTGTTTCCGTGGTTGACTGCGGTTGATTGTGCTGCAAGTGGTGGAGATCACTTTCTGAAAGGCTTTGTTACACATTCCTCTGCTTTGTACCCATCCCATTTTCCTAAATATTTTCTCGTCCTTTCACGCCCACAATTTCAACTTTACATATTTCTTTACTTTGGTGCATTATTTGTCTTCTTGTTTGCCACCTTGAACAGTAGTGAAAGCGCTGCTTCAATTTGTTTTCTTCTAGTATTTCTCACAGACTCCTTTCTTATTCTTTTTTTCTTTATAGCACACAATTAAATTAGGGAACCGATTGCTCTACCCCCTCTCACACAACCACACGTAACTTAACCCGCACAAACAATCAATACGCACATCCCGTGTGTGTTACGCAGCTTCTCAGAGGAAAAATGAACGTCATGTCTCCGCCATTCTACGGGAAGGGCTACTCGGCCCAGAATTCCCTGGTGTTGTGGGAGGCGTCGCAGGCGCTGCAGGACGGCATGCGCGACCAGAGCAACGATCTGCGCCGCCTGCTGGACATCGCCAGCTCTCTCCAGGGCGTCGTCGAGAGCACGCGCGAGATGTACAACACCGTCATCAAGGAGCGCGATGACGCCTACCACCGCCTGCAGGACGCGGATGCGAAGCTGCAGCAGGTCGAGCACGTGGTGCGGCGCTACGCGGAGGTGAAGGACCCGGTGGTGGCCAGCGACGGCTACACGTACGAGCGCACCGAGCTCAGCCGCTACCTCAGCGACTGCAAGAAGTCGAACAGCAAGGCCTACTCCCAACAGACGAAGGAGGAGCTGACGGAGGTGATGGTGGACAACGTCTCGCTGCGCCGCCTTGCGGAGCTGCTGAAAGGCGTGCACACGGTGGAGGTGCCGCAGCTGTCGAACCGCGTCCCGCTCACGAGCGGTGGTGGAAACAGCAACGACAACCAGCGCATGCGCTCGCGCTGGGTGGAGGAGGACTCGGCGATGGGCGGCATGGGCCACGCGGAGATGGGCAGCGGCACGCCGGGGCCGATTGGCGGGGGCGGTGGCCGCGGTGGCAGCGGGATGCCGATGAACGCTGGCCACGGTGGCCGTCGCTTCGACCACGGCGGCAAGTTCAACAAGTCCGGGGCAGCCAACGAAGGCAAGGGTGGCCTGCACCCGTGCATCCGCGTGTACGGCTTCTGCAACTTTGAAGACGACTGCACCTTTGCCAACTACCCGTACGAGGCGTGCCTCAACCACATTAAGGGCAAGTGCCGCTTCGGCTCCACGTGCAAGGAGCTGCACGTCGACCCACGCGACCCGGCCTTCCAGAACCCGCGCAGCTTCGCAAACCACCCGCATCACCACGGGAACAACAACAACAACAACAACAACGCTGCGTCGGGTGAAGGAAATGAAGGCAAGGCGGCGGCGGAGGCGGAGTCGAGCGCGCAGAAGCCCGAGGCGGTGAAGTCGGTGGAGGCGACGGAGAAGACGGGCAACGACGCCGCGGCGGAGAAGTCGTCGAAGAAAGAGGAAGGCAGCAAGAAGGAGGAGGCGGCTGCCGCTCCGGCTGCGGCGGACAGCGCCAAGTCGAAGGACGAGTAAGACGCTTGAAGAAAAAAAAAAAAAGAATGGCATTAGCGGCCGTGGCGGACAGAGAAAGAGCGACATCCGGCTGTTGTTCTTTACATAAAAGCGCGCACCGGCGCTACATCTTCTGATGGTCTCATCCACTCTGTCGTCATCTGGCTCTACTCTGATTTGTGCTCTCATACTTACGTTTTCTTCTCCTCGCGTTCGAGTGTTACTTTGCAAAATGGACTCTGTTTCTTTCTTTCTTTCTCTCCCTCGCTAACACACGTAAACGCCGTTTTCTTTTCATCTCTTCAACCGTATCTTTCGCCTTACGCTTGTTTGTCTTTTTGTTCAACCCACCTTTTATCGTTGTTGTTGGCGAAACTCGACTCTATTTTGCTTTCCGCTGTCCTTGCAATTTGCGCATCAGCGCAAGTTGTGGCGAACATGGGCAACGAACCGAACACTGTCTAGTCATTTGGAATTGTTGTTTTACCGGATCAGTCTGAAGGCGTCTTTGTCATCTACGAGCATTTAGCTCTGTGAGTCTGAGAGTTGAAATGAGAGGAGTAAATTACAAGAAGACGCCGCTGCCTGTTTTGTAAGAGTGCCGCCGCTCCACGCTTTTATCCCATAATAACAACGGTCTATACCAAATATTAAAAAAAAAACACTTTATAGCGTTGAAGCAGCTTTCAAAAGAGCCCCTTTGGTCTGCAAAAAGCCTTCATTGCATCACGCCACTTTGTTGGGTTGTGAAGAGCTTGAACCGTTTGAGTTGAGATGTTGGCAAGGGGTTGTGTTTACGCACACAGCGCGCTGTTTAAGCTAGCATTTTGATTTGAGGTAAAAAAAAATCTCTTTGTGTGCGTAAAAAAAGCAAAAGAGAAAGCCCAGCATCTCCTGAACTCACTCGTTGTTGCGTGGTCTGATCCGGCCAGAAGAGAATCAAAAGGCAGCTGAAAACCATCAGACGGATCTTGAAAATTGGTTTTTCAGAGATACTGCACGGCCATTGTCCATGCAGGTGAGTGCAGTATACATTCTAAATAAGAACAAGCCTTCGCTTATATTTCTCATTTCTCTCTCTCTCTCACTTTCCTTCCACATCCTCCATCTGTTCGCTTACCGCATTTGTACAACACAGTAGGGTTCTCACAGTCACATTCATTCTCTCCACATTAGTGCCTCATTCCTGTCGCATTTTGTTTTAGTTTTGTCCTCTCTCTCTATCCGCCTCCCTCCCAGTGTATTTTACTCTGTAGTTTCAGCGAGCCTGAACTTGAAAAGAAAAAAAGTCGTAGACCATTTTATTATTTCACCAACTATCTTTTTTATTTCTTTTTCCCATTTTATCATTGCCTATCATTTCCCCTTTAACGTAAGCGCGTAAACGCACACATTAATCCTAAAACTCGATAAGTAGTACTTTTTCCCCCACAGATAAAGCAAAGTCATTTTTTAATTTTATCATTCCCTTCAACACACACACACACACACACACAAGAGAAAGGAAAATGAACGTCCAGAAGTCGTCAAGCATGGTGGACGGTTTCCTGTCGTCGCTGTCCATGATTTTGGTCAGTGAGATTGGTGACAAGACCTTCTTCATTGCGTGCCTTATGGCGATGCGCCACCCCCGCCTCACCGTCTATCTCGGTGCCATCTCTGCCCTCGCCGCCATGACGGTGCTGTCCGCGCTGATGGGCGTCATCGTGCCGACGCTGCTCACGGTCTACTTCACTCAAATGCTCGCCGCTGTCCTCTTCCTCGTCTTTGGTGGCAAGATCCTCTTCGACGAGCTCGTCCGCAAGAAGTCGGAGGACGAGGAGAGCGAGGATGAGATGGCCGAGGCGGCGGCGGCGCTGCGCCGGCGCGACCCGAACGACCCGGCGGAGACCGGCAGCGTCGGTTCCTCTGTGTACGCCAGCGCACCGGCGCGGCGGTGGCGGAAGCTGCTGAACCCTGTGATGGTGGAGGCTTTCACGCTGACCTTTGTGGCCGAGTGGGGGGACCGTAGTCAGCTGGCCACGATCGCGCTGGCGGCGGCGAAGAACCCGTACGCGGTGACGCTCGGCGGTGTGCTGGGCCACGCAATTTGCACCGGTGGTGCCGTGCTGTGCGGTAACATGATTGCGCAGCGTGTGTCAATGAAGACGGTCAACGTGGTCGGCGGTGCGCTGTTCATCTTTTTTGGCGTGGCCACTCTTGTGGAGCTGCTGTCTCGCAAGCACGAGGTCGACTCCACCCGCGCCCCTGAGAAGCTCTTTTAGGATTCCACACACAAAAAAGCTTCATTGGACTGAAGAGAGGTGTCCAATTTTCTCTTTTATTAATTGTGTTGAGAGGAACGTTGCTAGAGTCGCTGCTGTTTTGCTGCATCTCCCTCGAGTTCGGTTTTCCTTTGACACTCCGGATTTTTCTTTGTTGTTAAGTTGTTCATTTTAGTTTGTTTCTCGTGATCTCGTTGTTGCTTTTTTATTTCTTTCTATTGCCATTGTAGTGTTTACGGACTCTCCCTTCTCTTTTTGTAAAGCAACGTAGTTTTTCTTTACCCCTGTGACACTCCCTTACTTCTCTTAGGTGCTGAAGTGTTTGAGGCGCGAGAGTCGCTACAGGCAGCCGCGCACCTCGACTACTTTTGCTGAAAGTTATGGTTTGTCCCCTTTCATTTCTTTTTTAACGCATTGTTCTTCTCTGATCACATTAACGTTTCTACTTGGGCTTATTTGTTTTTATAAGGAAACGTGCCTACGTGTGTTAGCGACAGCAAAAAAAGGCTACAGACATTGAGCACATAGTTTTTTTTTTGGATAGAAGCCTTGATTAAGAATAATGTAACTCACACAAATCCACAAACTGCGCACTCACGACAAGACGGTTTTCGCCTGTAGTGCGTGTGTCAGTTGTTTCACATCTCTTTTCTTTTTCTCCTCCTGGCTTATTTGTGTGCTGTTTAGGCTGTTTTAAGTTCGCATTTTTTTTGTTTTGGTGTTTTTTTGCAAATGATCAGCAACCATCTTTTTTTAATTTGAACCCTTTTTTTTGCCGCTTTGATCCACGTGAGCTCTTTTCTTCTTTACTTATCTACTTAGTTATATTCGTGAACATCACAGTTGCGTAAGTGCAGTTTGGGCCACAAGCACAAACGAACAAAAATTTAAACATATATACAAATAACGGTGTGCTGCGTTGAGCGAGAGGTTACGACAAAGGCGCGATCGAGTATTGGAGATGCTTTGCGAAAACAAGAAGGCTAAAATATCGTACCGCAGCTTTCTTGAGTTTCATTTTTTTTTTCGGCCTATTCCGGAACGGAAAGGTTCTTTCCTTTTGTTCAGGTGTTCTGATGCTAAATTTGTTGCTTCACACCCTGTAGGTGTGTGTGTATGCATTTGAAGTTCATTCGTTGATTGCGGAGAAGAATACACGGAGCGGCTTGTGGCGTTGATGTAGCGGTCTCAACTTTATTTGTTTCAAAAATAATTTCTCAATGTGACCAGATAGTTTTTGCGTTTGCGTTCTTTCTCTTTTTTCACTTTCTGGCCGGCGCGTACAAGACGCCCGCACAGACAAGACGACGCGGCGTCCACTCATGCACCCAACGCTGATTTGCTTCGTTGCAAAAAAAAAAAAAAGCTTGGTCTTACCTTCAAAACTTGAAAGGACATGAGGTTGCTTTTGCGATATTGTGGCCGCAGGAGCCTGCTGATGAGAATATCGAGAGTGCCAGTGTGAATCAGTTGAGTGAGGTATGTAAGACCTGCTGTGCGTGTCCTGCCAAGCCTATCCGTTTTTCCCCTCTTCTTTCTGGTGTTATTATAGATGTTGCACTTAATTGGTGGTTTTAAGCTGCCTCTTTTTTTTCTTTTGTCTAAATTAATTAATTGAACGTGAAGATGCTTGCAGGCTTCTTTCGTTGTTCTTTACGCTTGCGTGCGTCCTTTTTTTCCTCAATTCGAAGTCGAGCCTGATGGTGTTTTCAAAGAAGCACACCTACCCAACTCGTAACGGTTCTTCATTTCAATTTGCACATAACAGTCTGTTCCGCTAAAGCTAATCAATTTTACACAAAAAATATAATTACTCTAGGAAAAAAACAAGAGTATCCTTGTTTATTGAAGATCTCATGCTTTGGTATTCCATNAATCAGGAGAACTCCGTTTTTTATTTGGCGGCATTTTTGTAGGTTTATTTTATCCGCGTTTTCGGGTAAAAAACTCAAACAAAGACCTTTCTCGTCAAAGTGAAGAAGCGTCTTCACCTTAGTAAAGCTGTAACGCTGTGTACTGGATTCATTGTGTTTCTTTAAGTGCAACTTTGCCCTTCTTTCTGCCACTTCTTCTCGCCAATTCTCTTACCTTAATTTCGCTTTGAAAAATGATGAATACTATATATTTTATAATGCACAACCCTTTTGGCTTCTTTTTCGCTGCGAGAGTCACGGAAGTTTTTTTAAAGCGTGTAGCACAACAGAGCTGTACGCTTTTTTTGTACTCGAATATATTGCTGTTTCTCGTGACAGCCTACATAGTACCTTTTATTATAGATCTCCCCATTCCTTTTTATATTTTTCTTTTTCCCTGTCCTTGCGAAGTCGTTTTGTGGCAAACTGATTGCTAGAGCAACACACACACACAAGCAAAAACATCGAGCAGCAACAGACGCGCACACATACACGCCGAGGTGTCTTAGATCATTATCGCGCCTCTCCTCTTAGTTTTTTCCGCTTGTTAGTTGTTTAAGCAATGACGGAGGTAGCTGCGGCACGTCGCAACCGGGCCAACGGTGAGCGGGTGGCGTCGCCGACGTCCGACGCGAAGGCGGACGCCGCGGTGGATGCCCCGGCCACGCAACAGACCAAAATTTGCTTCAACGTGTGCCGGCAAGAGCAATACCACCCTAACAAAGGCTACCGCCAGCTTGCACGCAAGATTCGCCAGAGCGGCTCGATTGAGATGAACAAGGAGGATATTACATTTGACCGGCTGACGCAGCACGACATCGTTGTCTTTCCGGCTCCGCAGACCGCACTGTCGGAGGAGGATGTTGCGGCCATTCGGCAGTACGTGGAAGCCGGCGGCTCGGCCATGTTGCTGCTCGGCGACGGCCACGGCGGTCAGTACACGTACCTTAACAAAGCCTTGGAGGAGTGGACCGGCATTACGCTCAACGAGGACTGCGTGGTGAGGACGGTGCTGCACAAGTATTTGCACCCAAAAGAGGTCTGCGTAACGAACGGGATTACAAATAGAGCGATCAACACCGCCGCGGGCAAGAACGTGCTCGGCGGCGGTGCCGGCGCGGGGGCTGGCAGTCGGCGCGACACCGCAGGGCTGCGTAGCGGCTTCGCCGGAACTGGCGGCGCGGCCAGCGGAACACGCAGCGGCGCCTCCCTCGGCGTCGGCAACACGCTCATGACGCTGAACCGCACCGTCGGCGCCGGGCAGACCGCCAACGCCGCCCTCCTTGCCCAGCAGTCCGGCGGCGCCGTGGAGGAGGCTGAGGTGGAGGCGACAAATTTGACTTTTGTTTACCCGTACGGGCTGACCTTCAACGTGCAGCGTCCCGCCATTCCCCTGCTCAGCAGCGGTTTCATGGCCTACCCGCTGAACCGGCCGATTGCCGCGGCGTGGGAGTGTTTGAAGGTGGTCGAGCACCTCGGCCGCCGCAAGCAGGGGAAGCTGCTGCTCATTGGCAGTGCGCAGATCTTTGAGGACGCGTGGATTGACAAGGAGGAGAACAACACGCTCGCCTCCGTCATTCTCGACTACATGGACCACAAGCTGAAGCTGAACCAGATCGACGCGGACGAGCCGGACATCACGGATTACCACCACCTGCCCGACACGGCCTCGCTGTCGGAGCGGCTGCGGGTGGCGGTAGAGCAGCACGAGGAGCTGCCGCGCGACTTCACGCAGCTCTTCGACCTTGAGACGTTTAAAATTGACACCGATCGCATCCCAGACGTGGTGGACACCTACCAGAAGTTGTCGGTGAAGCTCGAGCCGCTCACCCTCATCCCGCCCGAGTTTCAGACGCCGCTGCCGCCCGTCAAGCCGGCCGTCTTCGACGCCATCCACCGCGACCCGGCGCCGCCCGGGCTGGATCTCTTCGACCTCGACGAAGAGTTCGCGCCGGAGCGGGTGCGGCTGAGCCAACTGACGAACAAGTGCAAGGCGGACGATGTCGAGTACTACATTCTGCAGGCAGCGGAGGTGATGGGTGTGACGAAGAAGCTGCGCAGCCCGCGCAACCGCGACCCACGTGCCCTGCTCGATTATGTCTTCCGCCAAGTCGTGGACTACAAGAAGGTGAACTCCGGCCCTGCAGCCTCGCAGGAACGCGGGCACAACGGCGCGGCCGGCGGCGTGTCGGACGCCGAGAACGCCGCGGCGGCTGCGGCGGCGCAGGGCATGATGCGTGTCATTCGTGTGAACAACGACGGCAGCGGCGACTCTACCCCATTTGACGAGAACCCGCGGTGGAACCTGTACCTTGAGGCGGACTTTGGCAAAGGCACGATCAACGGCAACCTGCAGCTGCTCGCGGACTCGGCGCGCTACGGAGCCCAGGAGGCCCGCATTGAGGGCGACATCAAGCCGCCCGGGGAGCGCGAGTTCCCGATGGAGTGGGCGGTGGTGCTCGACGCGGTGAACGGAGAGCAGATCATCTACGTCTTCTTAGCGGTCATCCAGGGCAACCAGCTCCGAGGTGTTTGCCAGCAAGGCGAGAACGGCAACAACACGCGCAACTTCCTCTACACGTTGGAGGAGCTGTAGGATGAAAAGGAAGGTGTGACGGATGCAAGATTGTCTACGCTCTGCTAGTTCCTTTGTTTGATTGCCCTTTCTTTTGATTTATATATTCTGTTTGCCATACCTTTCATCTCCTCCTTTTTTTTTTGTGTGTGTGCCAAAGAGGAGTGTTGCTTATTTAGCTGTACAGTGCTTTTTCCTCTTCATGCAGCTTTGAGTGCGTTTTTTTTTTGTGTTTGAGAAAGTGCCAGTGTGCTTGGCGTACATGTAGATAGACGAGTGACGTTGTGCTGCTCAGCCTCCTAGTCCATTCTTAGTTACATTTTTTTTTTGTTCCCCTTGAAAATGCGCGTTGCACACGTGGCACTGCACGTTAAGAGATGCAGTTGCCGCTGTCAGGCCTCTTTTTTTTCCCCCTCTTCTGCCGTTGCTTTCACGAGGAGATGTTGCCGTCTTTTCATTTCGCATTCGCGAAAGGAAAAGTGCGTGTCAGAGCCTCTGCGCAATTTGCGTGCGCAGCTGGACCTTTTTCCGCACGTTGCATGAGGGGTTGGACAGTACAATTTTTTTTTATGTTTATTCTACCTTATCATTCTTTTCATCTGATTTCGCCACCGCTGTTGGCGAATGTACATGACTAATTTGCAAAAAAAAACAATTAAATGAAGAAAATTTCCGTCTCATAGGCTTATGGGGCTCTGACCGCTGAGAAGCCAGAGTATTTCCGATCAATGCTTTTGAAAGTCTGCATTTAGTAAAAAAGAATATCCTGTGCTTCGCTGGAACTTTGGTTCGAGAGTAGATTTCCAGAATGCAACGCTGCGTGACTGACACCTGTTGTTGTATGTGGGTGGTCTTCCTTCTCTCATGAAAAACAAAAAACAAAATTAACCTTATAAACCAAACGACCAGCGTTTCGCGATTGTCTGTTCTCTGTCTCTCTTCTGCGTACCCACGACCTCGCACCTTGTTCTTCTCTTATCAGTTCATCTTGTCTCTTTGCGTCAAATAAAAAAGAGGAAAGAGAAGGAAAACAGATTCGAAGCAAAGAAAGGTTTTATAGAGAGAAAGGCTGATTGTTACACTAGACTTTTTTTTTTTCTTTTGGTCCTAGCAGCCGCGGCATACACGCATACCCTCCTTTACAGGCAGACGCAGCTCACCATGCGTCTCAACATCACCTCGGCCAAGGAGCGCCACGACGAGGCGTGCACCACCGTTGCCGTCTCGCTTAGCGGCGACATCATCAGCGGCAGTGACGACTTCACCGTGCGTAAGTGGAACGCCAACGGCGAGGCCCTCGGCGTCGTCAAGGAGTTCGAGAGCTGCGTGACGTTTCTCACGTGGGTGCCGACGACCGGCCGTGGCGCACGCCTCGCCCGCGGTGCCGCTGCGGACACCCGCGAGGGTCGAGACAGCTGCCTCGTGGCCTGTGCGGACGGCAGCGTTGCGTTTTTAAACACGGCAAGCGGCCGCGTGGAGCGCACGATTGAGGCGCACGTGGGCAGCGTCACGGCACTCGTCTACTCCGCCGACGGCTCCTCCATCATCAGCGCCGGCGAGGACGGCTGTGTGAAGGTGTGGTCGCAGGCCGGCATCCCACGCGCGACGCTCGCCAATGCCGGCCGCTGCATCAACGCCCTGTGCTGGGGCACCGAGGCGACGGAGCTGGGTGGCGACTGCGTGCTCTACGCGGTGGGCAGCGATGTGGTGCTGAAGCCGCTGAACCCCGCGATGAAGAAGCAGATCAAGTGGAAGGCGCACAACGGGGTGGTGCTGTGCGCTGATTGGTCGCGCATGAGCGGGCTGATTGTCACCGGAGGCGAGGATGGCGTGTACAAGGTGTGGGACCCTTACGGCCGCAACATCTTCACCTCCGGCGCTGGCGAACACCCCATCACGTCGGTTCGCTTCGCCGCCGATGGTGAGAGCTTCGCCGTCGGCTCCTTCATGAACGTGCGGGTATGCGACAAGACCGGCTGGAGCCACTCATACGAGCGCACCACCGAGGGCAGCGCGATGACGCTGGATTGGATGCCGGATGGAACGCAGATGATCATCGGCAACGGTACGGGCGCGCTCAGCATCGCGCAGATCGTTGACCGCAAGGTGACGTGGGGCCCGTACTGTGTCACCCTCGTGGACAGTCGCAAGCTGACGGTGCAGGACGTGGTGAAGGACACCGTGCAGGAGGTGGAGCAGCCCGACAAGGTAATTAAGCTAGAGCTGGGCTGCGGCCATCTGGTTGTGTGCACAACGACGCAGTGTGTGTGTTACGCGATGGATCGGCTGAACGCACCCGTGCAGTTCGACCTGCGCGATCCGGTCATCTCGGTCGTGCTGGGCCCACGCCAGTTTCTCCTCGCCGACTGCGGCCAAGGGCTGCAGGTGTACTCGTACGAGGGCCGGCAGATCAGCGTGCTGCGTCTGCAGGTCACGCTGAAACCGGAGATCATGACAACCGATCTTATGTCCCTCTCACCCGACACGGTGGCGCTGCGCAACCCGGCCGACACGAAGCGCATCCTTTTCTTCGACGTCAACAGTGGCAAGGCCTTCGACGACGCCACCATCGCCCACCACCTCGACATCATCTCCGTTCACCTCTCCCAGGCTGGCGCGCTGAGTGAGCGCAAGGTGGCCTTCGTGGACCGCAACAACGACCTCTACTTCGGCCCGGTGCACACCAAGCTGGGCTTTCACAAACTGTCGACCATGACCACCAGCGTGGAGTGGCACGACACGCATGAGACGCTGGTCGCGATTGCGGACGGCCACCTCACCACCTGGTACTACCCCTCCACCGTCTTCACCGACCGCGACCTGCTCTCCCTCACCAAGACGGTGCGGGACGACGGTCATGAGGAGTTCACCCGTAATGATCGCATCACCCACTTCCACCACACCCGCGTGCTCGTCCGCCGCGGCAACGATGGCGCGCTGCTGACGCTGCCCGCCTCCCCGTACCCGGAGATGATCTTCCAGCTCGTGACGGAGAAGAACAACTGGGACGGCGCCACCCGCTTCGCACGGTTTCTGAAGGATAACCTTCTCTGGGCCGTGCTGACGGCCCTCGCGCTGCGGGCGGGCGAGTTAAACGTCGCGGAGATCGGCTACGGCGCGCTGAGCGACTTGGCCAAGGTGCGCTACATTCACAGCATCAAGAACATCCCCGCTCCGGAGGCCCGACAGGCTGAGTTGGCCCTCTTTCAGCACCGCACCGCGGAGGCCGAACGTATTTTGCTGCAGGCTGGATTGGTGTACCGGTGCATCGACATGAACACGCGCCTCTTTAAGTGGGAGCACGCGTTGGAGGTGGCGAAGGAGCGCAAGACGCACGTGGACACGGTGCTCGGCCGCCGTGAGCGCTACCTGCAGGAGGTGAACCAGAAGGAGACACTGGCACCGTTCAAGGACCTGGCGGGGAAGGTGAAGGTGGACTGGGGCGTCATTGACGAGAAGGTGAAGCAGGAGGCGGTGAAGGAGTCGGAGCGGCCAAACGCAAAGCCGTACGTGTAAGCGACATGAGTCAGAAACCAAGCGCCAATTTCGCAGTTCACTTACTCTGAGCTCGCCTCGCCTGCTCGACACACGTCTGTCCTCGTCTCCTTCTCTTTCTCCCTCTGCCGTGTCCTCCGTCCAATTTAGACGAGCGTAATAATTTTGCTTGCATTTTGCGTCCTCATCTGAGTGGTTGCAGTCGAGTCTGGTTTCGGCCGTGCCTTGCTGGTGGCAGAACTGCAGAAGAACCAATTGACGACGTTTTGCGCTGAATTTGTTACGCTGTGTTTAGAAAACAACATTTTCTAGAACATTACCTTTTCGAGAATTCTATTTGCACAAACGGAATGGGGCCTTGACTCTTCTCTTCGTTTGAAGGGCAGAACTGCGTCTCCCTATGCCTGCTCTGTGCACCTTTTTCCCCTCACTGTCTCCTTCTTATGTTTTCTGTTTTTCCACCACGTTGCTTCCGTTCAGCTTCTTTCCTTTCTCCCTTTTTTCTTTTGACGTCTACAGTGAATTGTATGTGTTCACTCATCCGTTGTGTTTTCGTCCCATTTTGTTATTGTTTACTCTTGTTCATGTTGAAAGCCCATCATCGTTTTCCTTTCGCCCAAAGTGCGAACGGCAGATGTACACAAGTCTTTTTGCTCTCCGCAAACCTCCAAATAATGAGCTCGAAAAAAAAGTAACTGCTGTGCACGAATCTCAGCATTGAGTGCGCGCCTTGCAGTTCTGTTCTCGTCGCGTAACTAGCCGTTGCTAATACGGCAGTACTTAGTTTTGCAGTTCAAAGAACACCTTCCTTTTACGATTAGAAGGCAGTTCACTTACTCAGTTGCTGATGAGTTTGTTTCTTTCTCTGAGGACAGTGAAAAAGGTGATCTGGAAGCCGCAATTATTCTCAACCGACGATTTCGGTCTAATAGTTCATATTTACCTCTGTTTTTGCAGTCAGCTTTGCTTTACTTTTCTCCTTTTCTAAATCTTTGCCTTGCTATTTTTGCACGCTTCGAGTTGTTTTAGTATCTTTCTCAGGTGCAAAACCTTCATCTTTTCAAAACAATTTTAAATACAGGTGGTTCAATCGCCATCTTACACAAGAGTAAAAAAAAAAATATTACCTAGTCAGCAGTGGAAGCCCCGTTCCATATCGGTCTCTCCGAATATTGGAAGCATTGACTCTCACCCTGAGACGCACACAGAGAGGGCAACATCTGCTACAATAAATAGCTTTTTCGTACTAGAAAATGATCGGTGGTGAATACAAGAAGGAGCGCTTCAGTGAGCGGCTGACGTCAGCGCAGAACCAGCCGCAGAACCGCGGCTACCTGCCCGGCACCCAGCTCAAGACCGGTGGTTACGGGACCGGGACGTTGATGGGGAATTGGAGCGAGGAGCGCTCCGACGCCGGGTACTACGACGGCAAGGCGGTGGTGAAGTCGGGCCTGCGTGCGCCGTGGACCACGACGTACCGCGAGATGGTGCAGAACGCCGAGGCCGCGCCGGCCTCCGCCTCCCACATGCCGCCCGCGGTCGGAAGCCTGACGTCTGCCAAGTCGGCAACGGCCACGGCGGCGCCGTGCGATCGCACGCAGTTCTCGCAGGAAACTTTTATGGACATTGAGGACAAAACGCAGAGCTCCTACCCTGCCCACCAGCCCCACCTCGACCCCGCGTGGCAGGCCACCGTGCAGGCAGCACACCGCAGCACGTTTCAGTCCTCCTACGTGCACCCGGACGTGCGGCGGCAGGAGGTGCGTGCCTTCGTGCCTCCGGTGCTCGGCGGCAAGCCGTCCTCGCAGTCCACCGGCGTGCTGCTGCGACTGCGGCGGGAGTTGGAGTTGGCGCAGGAGGACGGCGGGGCCGCCACGGCGGCGTTCCCCGGAAACGTTATTCGCACCGTCCGCCGCGCCTTGGCGGAGAGCTGCACCGACGCCGCGGGTGGCAGCGTCAACGCGGAGGAGCTGCAGGACGGTTTTGCGGCAGCCGGGGTGGCGGCCTCCGCGGCGGAGTGTACGGCGCTCATTCGCTATTTTGACCAGACGGGCGACCGCACCGCGCCGTACGCCGTCATCGTCGAGGCGCTGCGCGGCAGCATGAACGCGCGCCGCAGCGACCTCGTGGAGGGCGTTTACGGCCACCTGACTGCACTCAGCGAGGGCGGGGTGGTGCGGCTGGATAAGTTGGTGAGCTGGGTGGACGTGGCCCAACTGCCCGCCGTGAAGGCGGGGACGGTCACCGCAGAGGCTGCGCGAAGTGCCTTTGCGGAGCAGTGGGACGCCGCCTCGCCAACTGCTTTCATCAGCGCCGAGCGCTTCGCCGCCTTCTTCGCCGACTGCGCCTTCGAAATGCCCCTCGACAACGCCTTTGAGCTGACGCTGCGCAACATGTGGCACTACAGCGGCGGCCGTGGGAGCTGCGAGAACACGTCGTGTCGGCGGGTTGAGGTGGTGCACACGAATGGGCGGGTGACACAAGAGGAGATCAAAAACGACCTGCTTATCCGCGGCAGTGGGGCGGAGGTGGAGCCGCTGCTGCGTGAAAATTTAGCCAAGCAGGGGATCAAAGATGTTAAGACGCTTCGTGTTGTGTCTCCGACTTAGTGTTTTGTGTTTTTCACTTACCTTCTGTGACAAGACTGCACGCTTTGATGAGGCACGCAACGCCATCTCGCCAGCTGCCTTAGACATCTTATATATATATATATATTTCGTTCTGTTATTTTCATGTACATTATCCCAAAAAAAAAAACTGCATGTTTTTTTTTTCCTACCATGCTGTTCATACCTTCACCCCTTCAATCAACTTGCGACAAAGTCTAAAAACGAGAAATTTAAAAGAATAACGAAAAGAAAATGGGAACGACCAGATTCTGTGGAATTTGGTGATACAGCTTTCCCTTTCAATTTTACTGGTCAACAGTCCAATGTTTCAATGNGTTTCCGCACTTGGCATTACTGTTACTTGAGGAGCAAAGGAATTTTAACATGCAGAGCAACAAAGAGGAGCTGATTCAGAGTCAGGTAATATTCCATGAGCCTTTTAGATCTTTTGTTTCTCCTCCTTCTTTTTCCCTGACTTTTTTATAATACAATATTTCGTGCGTCACACTCGTACTCTTTTTGCATCTCACATCGTCACAGTGTAGATCTCTCGAACAGAAAGCAACACGACAGGAATTTCACCCGTCTAAAAAAGCGACATTTCCGCGCCATTAGCAAAACCCAAATTCAGTTAGTGTGCGTGTCAAAATTTGTCAGGCGCCGGCAACTTCCTGCTGATCGTCTCCTTCTGTTTCGCCGTCGTTTTTATTATTTTACACTTATTATTAAGATCAGTTTTTTTCTTTGCCCTTTTCACTTCCAGTACCTAGCTTACTCTTGTTTTCGTTTTGCCAGCGCGCATTTAGCATTGATCTAATTGTCCTTTTTTTTCCTTCTCGGTTTATCCCTATTTAATTCTGTTGTAACAGCTTTTATAAATTCTATCAATTTTTTTTTTTTTGAGCGCGCAGTGAGGAGTACACGTGGAGCACAAGACACCCTTGTACACGCACACACTCGCCATTACAAAAAAATATATATACTCCCTTTTTTTTCCGGCCACAATTCACAAAAGCTATAACTCTTTATTCTCCTCTGAAGAAAAGTAAAGGCGAATTTAAACCAAGAATTGCAAAAAGCACACACACACACACACAAAAAAAAAAAGATGCTCCGTCGGTGTTCTGCGCTGCTCTGCAGCTCCGCTGCGCCGAAGAGCGCGTCTCCGCTCGCCGCGGCCGCCGCAGCGGAGGCGACGGCCACCGCCGCCAAGACCACCAGCAACCTCATGGCGGATGTAGACAAGAACGACCCGCAGTACAAGCAGATCTTCCTTGAGCGCTTTCGCAGCAAGCTGCTGTCGGACAAGACCGGCATGAACGACTTGGAGAGCTTCGTGGAGCTGCCGGAGGGGCTGGCGCCGTCGGCGGCGTCGGTGGGGCCGATCAAGCGTGGCGCGGAGCCGCTGCCGCCGTGGCTGAAGCTGAAGGTGCCCAAAGGCATGAACCACCGCCCGCGCTTCAACCGCATTCGCCGTTCCATGCGGGAGAAGAAGTTGTCGACGGTGTGTGAAGAGGCGAAGTGCCCCAACATCGGGGAGTGCTGGGGCGGCGACGAGGACGAGGGCACGGCGACGGCCACGATTATGGTGATGGGCTCGCACTGCACTCGTGGGTGCCGCTTCTGCTCCGTCCTGACCAGCCGCAAGCCGCCTCCGCTCGATCCCGAGGAGCCGGAGAAGGTCGCCGCGGCGGTGCGGGAGATGGGGGTGGACTACGTGGTGATGACGATGGTGGACCGCGATGACTTGCCGGACGGCGGGGCTGCGCACGTGGACCGCTGCGTCCGCACCATCAAGGAGAAGAACCCGGAGTTGATGCTTGAGGCGCTCGTGGGCGACTTTCACGGCGACTTGGCGTTGGTGGAGAAGGTGGCGTCGTCGCCGCTGAACGTGTACGCGCACAACATCGAGTGCGTCGAGCGCATCACCCCTCGTGTGCGGGACCGCCGTGCGTCGTACAAGCAGTCCCTCGACACCCTCGAGCACGTGACCAAGTTCAGCAACGGCAAGATGTTGACGAAGAGCAGCATCATGCTGGGCCTCGGCGAGGAGGAGGCGGAGGTGCGGCAGACGCTGCGTGACCTGCGCACCGCCGGCGTGTCGGCCTTGACGCTCGGCCAGTACCTGCAGCCCTCCCGCACCCGCCTGAAGGTGACCCGCTACGCCCACCCAAAGGAATTTGAGATGTGGGAGAAGGAGGCGCTTGCGATGGGCTTTCTCTACTGCGCCTCGGGGCCGATGGTGCGCAGCTCGTACCGCGCTGGTGAGTACTACATCAAAAACATCCTGAAGCAGCGCGACAACGCAGAGGCGGCGAAGGCCGCTGCTGCTGATGCTGCTTCTTAGACCACCACAACCACCTCGAACAATGCTGCTGCTGCTGCGTTGTAACGCTAATGGAAAAGAGCGTTCTCGTTATCTTAAAAGAGAGAGACAGTAATATATATATATATATATATATAGATGTTTGGTAACATGCTTCATGATTTCACTTTTTGCTGTTTGGGACAATTGCGCTCTTCATCTTTTGCTTTGCTCTTTTTTCTCTCTTCCTCTTACG
>MDUD01004869.1:8145-24704 GCA_002216565.1 Crithidia mellificae | reverse complement strand
CTTTTTTACCTTCCTTGTCGTTTTTTTTCGCTTTCTGTAAATTTTGCAATACATATATGTGTATTATCCATAGCTGCTTTTTCTTCTCTCTTACTTTCTTTTTACTCTTTAATCGGCAAGCATCCTCGCACATAAACGAGTAGGCACTGCTGGTGACAATCAAGTCGAACAACAGAGAAGGTTCAGGTTTCGTAGCTTACGCCAAAAAACCCAGAACTATTTCTCTCTTCGTCTTTTTTTTTTAGGTTTTCGTTGTCTTTTGTTTTTTCTTATTGAGCTGCGTAGTCAAGCAAAGCGGAACTCAGTTGGTCGGTTGCCCTCCTTTTTTTTTTTTAAACTGTTTAGCCGGCTACAAACCTCACTTTCATTCAGTCTAAAAGCTTAGGCAAGCTTTTCGAGCAACGCCTTACTTCTTTGAGCCCCCCTTCTTCTTTTCGGTCCTGCTGTTGTTAAAAAGCAGCTATTGTCCTTTATTTTTTGTTGCTTTTTTTAGTTGCAGTTTCAAACCTGGTCAGCCTGGACAACGTAGCTCTTTTTTTCTTGATTTTTTTTTCTCGGTGTTTTGTTCACTTTTTTTTTTCATTCGTATATATTGCTTTTGCGTCCTTCTCATCAATATCTCTCTTACAGCTTATTCAGCCTTCCTCTGTGTATCCTCCTAGTTTTCTTGACGGCCTCATCCTTGCGAATTTGTCAACCTTGCCACATTGAAGCACTCTTGCTAGCTTGTGTGTTGCTTTTGCGTTTTCGCCTGATTGTGCAGAATCGACGAATTGGTAAAATCAGCTCTTTCTAATTTTTTTTTTTTTGCTGCTCTTGCAATTGCCAGTGCCAATTGCTTTTGCAGGCGCAAGCACGGAAGAAGCACAGTGTGAGAAATTCCTGTGATTTCACTTGAAAGAAAGAAAAAAGGTAGACCAGAGAAAAACTTTTTTACCAAATAACAAAGCGTTGGGCTTTCAAGTGCGAGGCGAACAGTGTGCGATAGTGTGTGTGTCCGTGGCGGTCACTGTGCGTCACCAATGTCTAATACCGATCCACAGACATCGACATACTTGAGTAAGGAGTCTTCTATCAAAACTCTCTCCACGACCATCGCCGATGGTGCCAACCAGAATGATCTAGCCGCCGCGGAAGCTTTAGACGCCGTCACCAGCGCCACGCACTCACCACAGCCTCTACATCATTATCATCACTACCACAATTCTCAACAGCCAAACAAATCTTCCAACGAGTCACAGTACCTTTTCTCGCGGGCGGCAACAGCAGGACCAGCGGAGATGATCTTCAGTGCAGCCTCCGAGGAGGACAACTTCATTGCAGCCGGCTCAGCGAGCACCACCACCCACACCACCGCGGTAGAAGCCGCATCCGCTGCGGCTGCGGCGAAAGCGGTAGACACAACACGCAGCACCGACGCAGGCCAGGCTGACGTGGTAGACCGCCAGGAGCTCTCCGTGGCGGACATTTCTCGCATGCGTCTCGAGGGCTGCCGCACCCACCGCCGCACCCCCAACGCCTCCTGCCATGAGAGTTTCTACGAAGGCATCTCCTTGGTGGCCGTCTCGCGCCGCACCAGCACCACCTCGACTTACCCCGCGGACGGGGTGGAAGGGGGCACCGGCAGCGCGTCAGCAACTTCGCTCGGCCCTGGACGGTCCATGCCGCCATCGCTGACGCAACAGCAGTCACAAGCACAAGCACAGGCGCAGCAACAGCACTATCAGAACCCGTTTCGCTCCACGACGACGTCGCCGGCTGCCAATGCGCTCGACACTTCCGTGGCCATCTTACAACACATGGCGACAGATACGGCGGCGCAGGTGGAGGCGGCGCGCAGCATGCAATTGCCGGCCGACCTGGTCGCCACGGAAGCGTCGTCACCGAACATGTCGTCTCCGCCCCCTATACTGCTGACGCAGCAGCGGACAATGGTGCCGATGATGCCGATGGACGTGCCGGTGACCCGTGCGGACACCACCGATCCCATCGGGCTGACGCACGACGCCGCGTCGGACGTTCCGGCGTCGCAGCTGCACACAGGAAGCACGAAGCTGTACCGCCGCTCCTCCGCCTCCTCCAACTCCCCCCTGCACTCCTTGTCCGAGTCGGAGTTGTGTGGGGCACAGGTGCGGCCCCTCGGTGCCTCTCGCAACGTCTCCGCGCAGGCGCTGGGCCAGCTCGCAGCGGAGCAGCTGGACTACAATCACCACACCACCACCAACGACGACGACGAGAACATCAACACTGCTGCTGCGGCGAGTGGCGCGGCGCTGCGGTCTACCTCCCCTGCCACCCGCTTTGGCGAGTCCCCTGACGGCGCGCGGCGGCGTCTGCGGCTGATTGGCATGAGTGCCCGCAGCGGTGGTGGCGATGATCGAACTGGCCAAGACGTCAAGCGCAACGTTTACGGGCCGCTCTCCACGCCGCCCGCACCGCAGCCCGGGTCGAGTGCGAAGACGCCGGCTTCGACGGCGGTCACCGACGCCAGCGTGTACAACCACGACTTCCAGCGCATTATCTCACATGAGGTGAAGGAGGCCCTCACGCGCAACATGCGGCCCAGCGTAGAGGACGACGAGGATGAGGACGAGGCGCTGCTGAATGACGTGCTGAGCGGGCAGGCCTCACCGGCGCTGCTGCCGATGCAGCGGCACAGCTCCGTCGTGATGGGCGAGTCGCGCAACTGCACCTTTGCCCCTTTCCAGCTGCCCATGGGTGCGACAAGCATGAGCCGACTCGACTCCGTCATCGGCACGCCGAGTGGGCAGCCGGGGGCGGGCAGCGCTGCCGGCTGTGGCGAACGCGTCGGCACCGCGCGGCACCCGCTGAGCCTCTCGACGGCAGCGCTGGAGGGCGGAGAAACCGCGGAGACGGCTTCCGCAGCAGGAGCCTCTCCAGCAGCGGTGTCGCACCGCTTTGGCAGCCCCGCCGGTACCCCTGCCGCCGCGCGCAGTGCCACCAAGGCGCAGAACGCACGCACCGTGTCCGCGCAGGCGTGGCGCTTCCCAACACTGGGCAAGGACCCGGCTGCGCTCGCCAGCGCCGCCCGTCGCGCTTCGCTCGAGGAGAACGCCGGCAGCACCGACGAAGGCGAGGCGACGGCGACGGGCCGCAACGCCACGACAACAACAACTGCAACCGCAACCGCAGCAACGGTGGGCGGGGCCGCCATGAGCAGCTCGCGTCGCACCCACCGCACCGCGCTGCCCAACTCCTGCCACAGCAGCAGCGATCAGCCACCAGGCCCGATGACGCCGCTGTCCGGGTCGTGGCGGCAGCGGCGGGGCAGCGACACGAGCACCGGGGCTGCCGCCACGGCGGGCACCGCTGTCGGGCTGCTGCACTCGACGAGTGGGCGGAGCACCAACAACGCCGGCGGTGCTACCGTGACCGCTTCTGCCACCACCGCCGGCTCTTCCTCTGGCGGTCTGGCGAAGGGTGCGAGCGCGCCGCTGGCGTCTGGAGTGGCAGGTGGGGCCGCGGGAGCAGCCTCAGGAGCAGCAGCAGGTGCAGAGGGCTTCTCGATGCCGCAGGAGCGCAGCATGAGCGCGGCGGCGACGTCGGCGGCTTCGGCGGCTGCCCCGCTGCGCCACGAAGACGGCAGCCGCCTCCACGCCCACCACCTCGTCTCCACGCAGTCCTCGTCATCCCTCCCAAACAGCGGGGTTGTGCCGGAGGACAGCTACCCACGCAAGCTGGAGATGCTCTACACCGTCTATGACCGCCTCGTCCAGGAGCGGCGTGACGGGCACGCGGCGAGGGCGGTGAAGAAACTTATTGCGGCGAGGGCGTCAGCGAGGAGCGTCTCGGAAGTCTCTGCTGCCACCCCGCAGGCTGCCCAGCTCACGCAGCAGCCGCCGCAACAGCAGCCGTACCGCAGCCCTGGCCACCCAACAGCAGCAGCGAGTGCGACTGCATCGGCAGGCGTGTCCAGCGCCGTCGGCGCCGCACCGAGCTCGGGCGTCAGCAGCCGCGACCGCCGCTCGCCTTCGCTGTCGTGCTCCGGCGCTCTGGGCCGCTCTGCTGGGTACTACAGCTTCGGCACGCGGCTGAGTCTCAGCCACCCGAACCGACAGGCGCTACCGCAGCAGTATCTCGGCAGCTGCTCCAACCTCATGCAAAGCACCCCGTCACCCCGCGCAGCGGCGCTGGTGAGTCCGGCGGTGGCGGACTTGGTGGGTGGCAGCGGAGCAGGCAACCACCGTAGCAATAGGAGTAGCACGGGGCCGGCAACGTCGCTTATGGCTGGCTTCGCTGGCATGAACCCCACCAGCGCACCCGACAGCTCCCTCACCCACGGCGCGTCGTCGGCGAACCGCCCCGCACGCCGCAGCCTCAACTCTGTTCTTGTCCGCCGCATCGAGAACCGCCCGCTGCTGCAATCAACCCTCTTTCTGAAGCACAACCTGCGTGCCATCCGCGCCTCCCACCACAACCCGGACAGCCAGGAGGAAGAGGAAGCGCACCGCTTTCACTCGGCCGACACCCCGCGCAACAGTAACACCACCTCGCAGCTCGCCCTGTCCGGGGCAACGGCAGTGCCATCGGGGCCGCACGATGGCACGAAGCTCACCGACTCCACGACAGGTGGCGAAGCGGCCGCAGCGCACGTCTCGGGCCACGACTACTTGGCTTCCATGGCCACCCCGCTGGGCAGCGTCGCCAATGTCGCCTCCGATGACGCGGAGCTGTCGAGTGGGCATACCCGCGGGCCGTCCTCGGGGTCGTCGCGGTCGTCGCTGAATGCGGAGAAGACGAGCCGCAAAAACAGCGCCGCTGCGCCGATGGAGTCCACTGCGGCGGCGACGACGACGGGTATGGTCACGGCGCCGCACAATATCTCGCTTTCAAGTAAAGTAACCCAGGTGCCCGGGCAGGCGGACCAGCAGGCAACAGCTCAGCGTCAGACCCACACAGACCCCAACCTCTCCCTCTACCGAGTCGACGCAGCGACGCCGTCGTCACCAACGCCGCAGATCGAGCCGGACGCCGCGGCACCGGCTTACGATGTGGCACCGCACAACGGTGAAGAAGGTGGGGCTGCTGCTGCTGCTGCGCAGCAACAACAGCAACAACAGCAGCAGCAGCAACAACGATACTATCGTGCGTTGACAGAGGCGGAGCAGCGCGTGCGTCACGTGCACGGTGTCGATGGGATCGAGCGGGAGGTGGACAACGAGGCCCTCGACCTTATTGTCTACGTTGGCATGCGTCTGATGGGCTGGCTGGAGGTGGTGAGCCTGCTTGGCTGTGGCAGCTTTGGGCAAGTCTTCCTTTGCAAGGATCTGCGGATCTGCGACGGCCACTTTGTGCACCCGAGTGAGGTGGGTGGGGTAGACTACGAGTACTGGAACTGCTCTCACGCCTTCTTGCCCTTCAGTAGCGTGGACATCCCCCCAACAAACCCACCGCTCGTGGCGGTGAAGGTGGTGAAGAGCGTGCCGCTGCTGGAGCAGCAGTCGGTGCTGGAGGCGGAGATGCTTGTGCTGATTGGCGCGCAGACGGCCGCCACGACGACGGCGGCGTCGGAGAGCACCAGCGCGCCCCCGCCGGAGGACCCGCGGTGTGCGAGTGTGGCAAAGGTGCTGGCAGACGGCATCTGCTACGGCCACCACTGCATCGTGATGGAGCGCTACGGCGCGAACCTGTACGAGTACATCGCATCCAACGAGCACCTCGGCTTGCCCATGTACCAGATCCGCTCCATCGGCCACCAGCTCTTCACTGCACTTTCCTTGATCCACGAGGCGTGTCACATCATTCACGCGGATATTAAGCCAGAGAACATGCTGCTCACGCTGAACTCCTCGCGCGGCGTGGTGCGCACCAACGACGGGGCAGCAAATGCCACCGGAGCGGACTCTTCCGCACAGCCGCAGCAGCAAGTCTCTCCTCAGCAAGACAGCCCCCCACGGCACGCGGCGCGCATGGAGGACTCCGTCGCTGCCACATCCACCAAAGGCGCACTTGAGAAGTCGTACATCACTCTGCGCACGGGCCCCACGGCGGCAGGGCGGCACCGCCACGGCCAGCCCCTCAGCCGCCGCGGGTCCGCCGTCCCGCTCGACGCGTCAACTTCGACGATGGGGAGGTCGAAAGGGCAGAGTTTTTGCCACCTCCGCTCGAGCGGTACGAGCCGGGCGACGGTGGTGGTGGAGCCGACAAGCGTGCCGGCGCCGGAGCCGCGGCGGGTGCAGTCGCTTAACCAATCCGCCGGCATGCTGCCCTCGCGCAACGCCTCTGCTGCGCCTTCACGGGGGCCTTCAGCGGCCGCGGCAAACGTGAAGGGTGCGCCGCTGCTGACTTCGGTGTCGTCAGCGCCGTCGCCGCCGTCCATGGTCCCGCGGCTGCACGTGAAGCTGATCGACTTTAGCTCGAGCTGCTACGACGGGGGACCTTTCTACCAGTACATCCAGTCCCGCTACTACCGCGCACCGGAGGTCATCGTCGGGGCTACGTACGGCTCCGGCATCGACATCTGGTCCTCGGGCTGTCTGCTGGCGGAGCTGTTGCTGGGCATGCCGCTGCTGCCGGGCTGCAACGACCACCACCAGCTGTGCCTCATTGAGGAGATGGTCGGCCCATTACCGGCGTCAATGGTGCAGGAAGGAGCAAACACGGAGCTGTACTACCGGCGCATCCGGCCTGAAGACGCGGCACCAGCGCTGCCGCAGGGCCCACCGACGTCAAACGCCGCAGCCGTAGCCGCAGGGGCACCAGCACCAGCAGCCGGGTCGCCCTCGCCGCCGCGGTTGTACGCGCTGCGCTCCCGCGAGGAGTTTCTTCACATCACGCAGAGCGACCCCCAGCCGTACCGCCGCTACTTCACCTACCAGACGCTGCAGGAGCTGGTGCGGCACTGCCCGCTGACGCTGGAGGAGCGGCGGATGAGCAATGGGCTGCAGCCGTACGTGCCGGCGAACGAGTCAGCCGAGATCCCGCCTGGCGCCACGCCGTCGCCGTCGGTGCGGTCGGAAATGATGAAGCAGCGCTTTTTACTCTTCGACCTGCTGCGCCGGCTGCTGCAGACGGACCCGAAGCAGCGACCAACCGCGTCGCAGGTCTTGACGCACCCCTTCTTTACCTCCGCTCCACCGTACATGAAGACGTTTATGCTGGAGTGAGGTTGCTTTCTGCAGCGTCGTGTCTACTCCCTCTATTTTCTTTCAGCGTTTGCTCTAGTGGTGGCTCAAAGATGTAAAGATAGTTAGTTTCCTTTTATTTTTTTTCTTCCCTACATTCAGCCACAGAAGTAAATGTGTGTTCTGTACAGCCTCTCCCACGCCCTCCTTTCCTTACAATTTCTGATTAAACCGGATAATAAAAATGATAAAAACCAAAAAGAAATTGTGCTAAAAGAGTCCGAGTGTTTGTTTCTCTCAGTCGTTAGGAGGTAGAAAAATAATTGCAAGTCCAGGTTTCCCACGTGCTGCTAATGGAGCATGAAGTGGCGCTAGTCAATTTTAGGCTGACAAGCATCGTTGGGCTGACGCAAAGCAGAGCCAATACGCACAGATGTTATTAAAGTTTGCGCAAGCTATGTGCAAAAAAAAAAAAAATCAACAAAAACAACAACAACTGCCATGCTAGTGTGTGTCAGTTGAATTACCGGAGATGACACAGTCAGCAAAGCAGAGAAAGCGACGCCTTTTCTTTTGTAAGACATCATCTGCATACGTAAAAAGTATGTTTATTTTTCTTTTTTTTATCCCTTTTATTGCCACTCCCACCTTTTTTCATCTTATAATGGGCCTTGTATGATAACGCGTTCACTCTCGACACCTTCATTTGTTGCGACAGCAATAGAAGCGCTTGAGTCGAAGGCGCCATCCCTGATCCTACACACACACACCCAGGTCAAAGGGAAAAAGTACCCAAGTAGCGAAAGCGCTTTGTTCTGTTTGTCAGTGCGCGTATAACACTGAAAAAGAAAAAGCAATTTGAAAGAAAAATAAGGTGAAGGCACAGCAAGCAAGCTACTAACATACGCACACACAAATTTCACGTTCACTGTGCAGCTGAAGTGGCAACAATACGGCCATTTTCCTCCACAAGTTTCGCATTTACTAGCCTGTTTCTCTGTTATTCCTGAAAGAACTTTTCTATAGTTCTCTCTTCATTCTTTTCCTCGCCTTTTTTTTTTTGGGTTTGATTTCGTTTCATCAAGCTGCGAACGTCGGTTCTTAACCAGCTGTATTGTTCACACATCTTTGACAGTTTTGTTCTTGTTTTCGGATAATATTTCTTTCTCCGTCATTCTAATTCCTTTTGTTATTTGCCTCACCAAAGAAAAATAGAACGTGGCGCTAGTGTGATCATCCGTTTTTTTTGGTTCTCTAATCTTACGGTTTCTTTTTTTTTTCTTTCGCACCTCACTTGCTTGGAAAGCTGTCAAGACTGTGTTTCTCCGTCTTTTCCTTCTTCTTTGTTCTTTCTTCGTGTCGTTTCTTTTCATTTCTGTTCTTTCTTGCTCCCGTATCATTCCCAGTAACAAAGCCAACGCGCTGCAGTCCTATTGGTAGTGCTCTTTTAGCTTCTTTTCCATTTTAATTTCTCCTAGCTACATTCTGCACTTTTAAGCACCTCTAAATATTTTCAAATTGCGTGTTTCTATTTAGTTATCTCCTCTTTTTGACTTCTGCGTTGCGTTGACTCCGTTACATTTGGCTGAAAAAAAAATTTCTTTTTTTAATTCTTTTCTGATACGTCTTTGAGTAAGAAACGGACAAAGTGAACGCAAAACTTCACGATTTAGAACGAAGAAGAGAATTCCAAGAAACAAACAAAAAAGAGACAGGTTGCAAGATCAAGTGCTCGCCGTCACTGTTTATTCTCTCTTCCCTTTTGACTGCTTTAGTTTGTGCGTCACGGGGCCTTCACATCACATTTATGATAACTTGCCCCTGTTTTTGTTTTCTATTTCAAGATTTGATCTAGAGTCTTTTTTGCCGTTGGTACCAATTCTTAAGATTTCAGGATTACCTATTAGTGTATTTTTCTGCTTTAAAAACATTTTGTTTCTGTTTTTGTTTTCTGTACATTTAGTTTTCCTTCTTTCTTTTCATTCTTGGCCTCTTTTCTCATCTGCTTCTTTACCACTTTTTCCTTTTCCTTGTTTCATTGTTCACACTTTTCGCGACCTTGCCTTGAGAAGCCCAATTTCATTTTTACCTTTCCTTTCCTTTGCCTTCGTTTTATTTTTCCCCCTTGCGTGCTTTCTCTCTTGTCTCGTTGCTCTGTCCTTCTGTTGTCACACTGCCTTCGTTTTCTTTTTTCTTCATTCAGGTTTTTGTTTAAATCAGACATTTAGTGAAGCTCAAAAGAACCAAACTTTGAGCCAATCATTCTTATTCTTATTATTATTATTATTATTATTATTATTCATATACAATCGTGTCAACTGAGGCATCAGCGTTGGCAAACGGAGCGCGCAGTGTAGAAGTAGTTTACTATAATGCAAACAAATTCCAGAGGACCCTCGGTCGGCGCCGCTGCTGCCCCACCCCTGCTGCCGGAGCGAAACGGTACGCGGCAGGTCTCGCAGCGCGGTAGCGCAACACCGGTCATCGTTCCACGTTCGTCGACGGAGCCGCGCAAGCCGCCCGGCAAGCCGGCCGCCGTCTCCCACCACAGCAGCGTGCGGGCGGACGACTACCACATCCTCACTTCCAACTCCTCCAGCATCTTGTCCGGCTGCGAGACGGTGGCACCGCAGTCTCGTGACGGCTCCATCGAGCACTCCCCGCGGCGGCGACCTTACGGCCTGCTGACCGGCCTGCTCTCTCGGCGCGGCGACAAGACGGCACGCAAGGAGAAGGCCAGCAATGGGCAGAAGTCCCCGCCGCAGCGGGCGTCTTCACCGCACCCGCCCTCGCAGCACTATAGCTCCAGCCCGTCGCAGGTGTCACCGACGCACACGGTCAAGCCAAGCAGTCGTGCGGCACGCAACCCGCTGCTGGAGGGGTTCGAGGGAAGTGGGGCGAACGCCACCAACGCGGCTACGCAGATCGGCGCCGGCGGCTACGACTGGCCTGCCCCGCCCTCCCCCATCCAGAAGTCCGAGAGCCTGCACCCCGGGCCCAGCACCAGCCGCCACGATCTCTCCGCCTCTCCGCTGCTGTCACTGCAGTCGCACGGGTCGCCGCTTGGGACGGCCGGGCGGTCGGAGAGGGCGGAGCGGCGCGACAAGCGCAGCATCAGCCGCTTTGCGGAGCACGGCGAGTCGCACTTCGTGCCGCTCGGGTCCACCAATTTGGGCACCCGCGGCAACAGCGCCAGCGTGCGCCGCCCCGACGGCGAGGACGCCGCCAATGACGAAACGCTGAGCGTGTCGGGTGCAACAGCGCGCGGGGGTGGCGGCGGGATTGGTCGTCGTCGCCGCACGCACGGCCACCAAACCGCTAACGCCGCCTCCCTCTCCAACTCGGAGAGTCAGAGCAACGAACAGCTGGGCCACAACCGCGGCTCGCCGGCGCGCAACACCGGCACGGACGAGAACGAGCTCTCCGCGCCGTCGTCGTCGAACCTGCGCAGCGTGCGAGATGCCAAGGCGGCACTGCTGCGACACGCCCAGGGCGTCAGCGCCTCGGTGCGCACCTCACGCGCGCAAAGCTTTCGTCGTGTGGCGAGCAACGTAGGCAACAACAACGGTGGTGGTGGCGGTGGGGACGGGGGTGGTGGTGGTGGTGGTGGCGACGGGGCCAACCATAACAACGCTCCGACGGCGGCCCTGCCGACCCACCGCTCGTCGAAAGCGCGTGCGGCGAGTCGGGAGCGGCGCAGCTTGAACGGCAGCCGCAGCGGCGCCGAGCGCGACGACGGCGGCAGCTCGCTCTACTCCATCGGCCTCTACGACGACGCCGTGCGCATGAGCATCTCGCCTGGCAGCACGGGCTCGCCCCTGGGCGGCCGCCACGGCGTCCTCTTCCCGGCCACCGCGGTGAACCAGGAAGGCAACATGACAAGCGCAAGCCACGTCGGCACCTCACGCCGCTTCAGCCGAACAGACGACACCAGCGGCGCTATTCTGGAGGTGATGGAGACTTCCGCGCTGACCTCCCGAGGCAACGTCGCGGGGGGCAGTAACAACAACAACAACAACGCGAACAGCTCCACGCACACCGCCCGCGGCCGCTCCACCACGTCGGTGGCGAAGTCCAACACTGGCCGAAAACACAACAACAACAACGGCAGTCACGAGGATGCCTCGCGTCGTACGCAGAAGCACCGCCACGTGCTCAGCGGCGGCTACTCGCTCAGCCGCACCGGCGGCTACGACGACAGCGGTGACAGCGAGGACAGCGCGGAGATGGAGGAGCGGCATCGGCACAAGGTGGACGAGGTGCTGCGGCGACTTAACCGCAAGTCGAACGCCGGCAACAACCAGTCGACGATGAGCCGCGCCGCGACGTCGGAGGTGGTGGCGGTGCTGGACACCTCGCACGGCCACTCCACCGGCGACGTCGGGAACTCCGGCACCAGCGTCGACAACAACAATAGCGCCAGCGCAGGCGGTGGCGTGACCTGGTCAGGCATCGGCGGCATGGGCTGGGGAAGCCTCGCCAATTTTGGCGCCGGTGCCGCCGCTGCTGACTCGACCACGAACGAAGATACCGGCAACGCGGCGGGCGGGCTCTTTGGAGGCTGGGCCGGCCTCGGCGGTGGCGGTGACGGCGGCAGCGAAGACTGGTACGCGCGGATGCGCAAGAAGGCGGCGGAGGAGGAGGCGGCGGAGGCGGCGGCTGCGGCTGCGGCTGCTGGCGCAGCCACCAACAGTAACGCCTCGCCGGCCAACACGTCTGCGATGGCCAACGCGAATAACTCGACCGGGGAGGCGAACGCGCGGCTGACGTCGCCTGGGACGGTGTCGATCACCGCCAGCCCTGGCTTGGCGCCGCACAGCAGCAGCAATCCGACCTCTGGCCGTGCTGCCGGGACGTCCGCGTCCGTCAAGACGGCGGCCGCCACGCCCGTCAACGACGCTGAGGCGCCGATGGCGAGTGTTTCTCGTGCCCCTGGCACGCAGCGTGCGTCCGCGATTGCCTCTGTGCGCAGCCCCGGCTCTCGCCTCTCCCTCACGCCAAACGTGAAGTCCACAAGCACGTCCGCCAACACATCAGCGCTGCCCACGCGTCCGCTGGCGCTCGCGTCCTCGCGGACGCCGATGAAGCCGTCTCCGCCGCCCACCACCGCGGAGAGCGGCGTCACGCTCGTGTCCTCCCTCACGGAGCGCTTTATGCGGCGCCCGCCCAGCGGCGCAAACAGCAGCGAGTCCCCAAAACCACAGCAGCCACAGCAGCCACAGCAGCAGCACCGGTCAACGCCGCTGTCGCGTTTCAGCGATACGCCATTGGAGCCGCCGCTGCCGCAGTCCGGCGGGGCCCCCACGGCTGCTCCGTCAAAGGCGGATCGTGTAGACAGCACCGCGTCCATCTCCACTTCCGGCCGTCAACCGACGCTGCCGGGTACCAACGCCACGGCGAACATCACCGCCTCGCCGGCGCGCCGCGTCTCGCGCAACGGCACCTTCCTTACAGCCGCCGCATCGGCCAGCGTCAACGTGGACGGCAGCCACCGGCCACGCCTTACCTCGTCGGCCGGACCCGGCTCAGCGGCTAGCAGCACCACCGGCGTTGTGCTGCCGGCACTGCCCTCGCAGCGCGCAGAGGCCGCCGCCACGCCGCTCTCCAACCCCAGCAGCGGTGCGAATACGCCGGGGCACCGCCGCTTCGACCACCGCCGCCGCGCCTCGCTGCCGCGCGTGCTGCCGGTGACGAACACCGTGGCGGGCGGGCCGGCGTCGACGTCCACCGCCTCCAGCTCCAACACGCCCCCGCTGCACACGGCGGCCACGCACGAACGCCTCTCCATCGCCTCCTCGACAAGCTGCGACACCTTCGGACGCGGGTCCACGCAGCCAGCGTCGCCCGCCGCGTCGGTCTCGCAGCACGCCCGTGGGAACCTCGTCCCGGTCAACTCCGCTCACGCGACGCACCACAACGGTGGCGTGAGCGGCGGGTCAGCAACAACAGCAGCAGCAGCAGCAGCAGCGGCGACAGTCGTTGGCGCCGAGCCGTCCCTCGGGGCGCGTCGCAATTCCTCACCGAACAAGCGCACAACAGCGCCGTTTACAACGAGCGTCCGCGCTGGCTCAACTGGGCTGTCCCACGCGCAACTGCCGTCTGGCTCGGCGCCAAAGAAGCCGGAGGGCTCTGCAAAAACCTCGCGCGCCATTGCCGCCTCCACGCGCCTCTCCATCTCCTGAAGAGACTTGAGAGCACATGAGACGAATAGAAGAAGAAACAACACACACACAAAAAAAAAACAAGCACAGCTAGGCGTACTTCCCTCTTTTCCCACCTTTTCGTGATCGAAGAGGTGCACCAATGCAAGCGGTGGGTTGTGATGGTTTCTCGGTGATTATATTTTTGGATGCAGCGTTCAAGGCGCATTGAGTTAAAGAAACTGACAGCATCAACAGCAAGAAAAATGTTCGACGAATCGCAGTTTAAATAGATTCAGAGAGATTTTTCTTTTCCATTCTCTATTGACTTTTTTTTCATTTAAGTTTAAAAACTTTCGAGCCTTCCCTCTTTAAATGTGTTCTCATCGCGTTGTACACAAGTCGTTTTTATCTTCTATTCGTGTGACCTGGCAAACCCTTACGAGCTTCAGCTCTCAACCTCATTTGCTCTTGCCCCTATCTTTTTGTTTTAGCATTTCTTCTTTCCTTCTTGCGTGCACCTATACCTCGTTCCGTTTGTGCGCGCTATAATTTTATCCCATGGTGTTTTTTAATTGTCCTTTTCGTTCGACGGTCACAAAGAAAGTGTTTTCTGCCTTTTGGCAAGCTTTCTAGTGCCCCCCTTTTTTTTCTGTTCTCCTAATCGTTTTAACCACTTAATTGAATAATAAGAAAAGGAGGCCTTAAAATACATTTTTTTTCTCTATCACAGTCACGACGTAATTTAGAAAACTCTATATATATTTCACCAAACTAACTATATAAAAGGAATAAAACAATGTGTTTCGTGATAAACAAACTTACGTACACGCACAGGTACACAAGCGCGCGCACACACACAAGCACACACATCAGCCGTAGTGCATTTTTTTGTCCCTCGCTCTACGAGCTGCGTGAAATGCTGTGTTGTCTGCGCATGTGTGCTTGTTTTCATTTGTGTTGTTCTTTGTGATTAAATGTGCACACTTACTGTTCCTTTTTTTCCCTTACGTCTTTAACCGTTCACTTCACCCTTTACTTTTGCCTCCTTTACGCGCAGTGAAGAGATTGCCTGAACGCGCTTCTGATTTTCGCGTTGATGTCTTTGTGTAGCGATTTTGTGATTTTTTCTTTTTGTTTTGTCATACCCTATCCTGATATTACTTCTGGGGGACTGCTCTTTTCAGTTATTTATTGGTGGTGACCCCTTAAGCTTCCGCTTTTCCTTTTTCCTTTTTCAATTTCTGTGGCTTTGTTGCTACTTCTCGCTTTCGTGACAGCAGACTTTTTTCGCGAGCATTTTTCTCTTCGCGTCACTGTGATTTATCATTGAAGAATGCAACAGGTCTCCGCAACATGCAAGGAGACAGCGGTTGAGCTCTGGCTTACAAGCGAGAGAGTACAGTGTCGCTTTCAGGATAAATGTACATTATTTTCCATACTCCATTTCCGTGCATGTAAAACTTTTTTTTTTTTAATTTGTGTGTTTTCCAATTAGTCCTACTTTGATTCTTCCAACCATTATACGTAGGTGCTTTTTTTCCCTTTTCCTGTTTTGCCCCATTTGGTGTCATTTACTTTGACATATCTGCAATATTTTTCTTTTCCGTTTATTACTCTAGCCGTTTGCTATACTTACCCCAAAACCTTGTTCCTCTTTTCTTTTTATTTTATGGTCCTCAGCATACAAAAAAAGAAAAGCAATAGATTAAATGAGTTTAAACCTTAGACAGTGTGAACTTGTCGTCATTGAAAGCGAACAAAGAAAGAGCAGCTGTTCGTCCACTTGTCATCTAATGCAATCCTCCTGTCGTTGTATAGAGAAAATACAAGAAACTGAGGAATTGAAAGTTATGTGAAGGAGATGACGCAAAGTTGAACCTTTTGACAGATGAAGAAAGGCTTTAAGTATCCTTAGCCTGCCCCATTCAAATTATTTCTCGTCTCCTCCTATTTTTCCTCCAATTTGTGAAACTACCTTTCCACACCATTGCGCTCGACTTCGATCCGCTTGCTTCTGTTGCTCTTGATCGCGTAGAAGCGGTAAAAACTCACATTGCACGCACGTGAACGCATACACACACACAAAAAGGTACGTGTTATCCCGTAAAAGTGCCTGCACTCAGGCAGCAACTCAAGCAGTTGGCGAACCTCATAGACTTTACTTCATCTTGTCCTTTTTTTTTTGTATCTTTTGTTTTCGGACGCTTTTGAGCTTCCGCCTCTACTCACCTTGGTGGAGATAAAAATCGGAAAAGAGAAAAAAACCCGAACCGAGTAAACCAGTTCTTGCGACGAGGAATTAACACGCTCAGCCACAATCTTTTTTTTTGTTGTTGTGTATGACATGTGTTATTGCCGATACCAAAATCTCAGTAAGCAAGTGAACACAAGCAAACTTGAACAACGGAGGGCCATCCAGCAAGCATCGTATATCATAGAGAACGAAGGATCAAGCAGCAGCATTTTTATTTTTTCACGAAAATTTGAATCGGTCAACATAGTGGCAGAAGGTGCAGACTTTTGGTCAAGGCCGAGAACAAAGAAGTGCAGCGATAGTGGAAATTTGATTTGGGGACCAGAACAAAGAAAAGCTTGTCGCACTTTTTTAGCCACCGTACAAACCACGATTAGTCCAAACAAGCGGCCTATCGTATCCTTTTTTTTGCTGGCGTCAAGCTCCACGTAGACACGTACAGTCCCGCATATACGCATACGCGCGAACCTGTAACGAAAGCGACTTTTTTTCTCTTCCCAAGACTCAAGCTAATTCGCATCGCTTTCTCATCCTTTCTACTTTGACCCTTTTCTCGCCACAACCCTTTTTTTTTTTGTCTTCTCGCTTATTGTTCCTGCCTTTGCCTCCTTTCTTTCTAGCTCATTTGCTTTCTTTTCTTTCTCTTTCTATCAGTTTTACCTTTTATGGTTGTTTGCATCATCATCGTTTCTCGGTTTTCTGCTGATTCCCTTTACCTTTTCTTGTCACCTGCAATATTGAACTCTTTCATTCTATTCAAGCACCTTGCGCTGTTGTAAGTGGTTTGTGCCCTGTCTCTGGAAATTTCAGCACAAAACGAGCACGAGTTTCGGATTGCACCTCTTGTTTTCCAATAATATATATATTCACCTTTCTTTATTTGACTTGATTGAAGCTTCTAGGGCTCTCTCCATTTTTTTCCTCTCTGTACGTGTACTAAACTCTAGCGTCTTTATTATTAACAGTTTCACTATTATTTTTGTTTCTCTATATCATTTTACTCAAGAAAAAGGGAGTGAACGGAGAGAGGGTTGCCAACAACTGCTAGTTTCGTTCTCTTCCTCTCTACACTTTCTC
>MDUD01004861.1:0-10152 GCA_002216565.1 Crithidia mellificae | reverse complement strand
AATAGAAGAAGCGCTGGCGGTCAAGGTCGATCATCAGCTTACAAGCTAGGAATACAACTGAAAAAGCGAAACGTGAGGGGCATGAAAAAAACTGGAGTAGAACACACAAAAAAAAAGAATTGAAATAGAGCAGACGTAAAAGCACGACGTTAATTAAAGCCACGACGTGAAAGAAGTGACTTTGAGCGCAACAATAATGGAAAGGACAGAGAAAAGAAGGAAACAAGAAAGATAACGCAGCTGAAGACCAGATGTTAGACGAGCTCTCCGACGCTTCTCTGTCAACGCCGCCAGCACGCCGTTAAAACTCTCCTGCAATCGTACGGTTCCCCACTCTTTGTCTCTGCACGATGCATTTTTCATTTAACAGACAGGTGACATATTTTGATGAAAGAAAGTACCAGAATAGATATAAAAAGGGGGAAAAAAAAACTCTAAAAGGGGGAGTAAAAAAGAAATGAACGAAACAGAAACAGAAACAAAGCAAGTACAGTCCGCAGTGATGTGCATAATGAACAGAAGCAGGCACGTTGAGAATGATCCAGAAAGGGTCGAAGGAAAGAAAAGCATCCAAAAAAATGTATTTATAACCTCTCCTTCTATCATATCTGAACGAGGCACTACTTCTCATCGAAAAAAAATGCCATTATAAACATCAGTTTGGGCTGTGCAAGCAAGTTTAACCCTTAGCAACTAAAGATACAATTAAACGCATACAAGCAAAAGCACAAGAAAGAAAAAAGCATAAAAAAGCATAAAATAAGGGTACCTTTTCTGCGAAGTCGATATCAGTAAAAGGTGATTTGTATAAACATTCTGGGCGGCAGGAGCAGGAGGGCGCTACACGCGCACGCTCCGCCGAGAAAAGCTCTAAGATTCTATACATCGCAAGAAGCAGCTGCTGACTGCGCGCAAAGCAGACGACAAAAACTGAGGTCAAGCTTACGCGGAGAAAAAAGTTAAAGCGCTTCTGCACACACAAAAAGAAAAAGAGAGAAAAAAAAAAGAGATAAAGAGCACCATCATGAACTTGTGGCGAGGAAGCAAACAGGTTTTACAATTGTCACTTTCCAAGCACTGTGCTCTTTGTCTTCGATCGGTCGCTGCACGAGCTTTGCTGCAGTCATGGCGTTCGATCGACCAGGCTCTGCGCTTTGTTTTGCCTGGTCGAAGCAGCGTTCGCTTGGCAGAATTCTATATGATACATCTATCAAAGGGGTTGGTTTGAAATTGAAAAGCAATTGCGTCAATTCAGTGTGTGGCTGAGTGTATTACTAGACATACGTTGCTTAAAACATCGATGACGAGACGGGGTACGTGAACACCACCTCGGCGCCTTCCTGCATGGCCAGCTCATCCACAAGCTGATCGGCCAGCTCTGCGCTACCGTACACCTTCACGAGAAAAGTCACGGCACTCAGGTCGAGCAGCCACTCCGCGTCGAGGAACTGAATCGCCGCCCCGAGCTCCTCGGCGAGCGCGCGGGCGTTGGCGAGGGAGCGAAGGTCGTGGCTACGCAGGTCCAGTTTTGTCTCCTTGTCGAAGTCACGAGCGTGGCGGAGTAGCCGCGGCACCGTCTCCAGCTCCTCGGCGGAGAGGTAGTTCGAGTCCATGTTGTCCTCCGTGTAAAAGGTGATCGGCTTGGCAGTGGTGATGCTGCTTACGAGGCCCATGTGCAAGCTGTTGTTGTTGCCCGGGTACTGCACCACCACCATGTCTCCCACAAAGGTGCGGAACGGCGCGACAAACCACGCCGAGCCGAAGCGAAAGTTGACGGACGCGTAGCGAATCACCGACGGCGCGGCCGCCGAGGCGGCCGAGGACGCCGCCACGCTCAGCGGCAGGTGGTGGGAGCCCGTAACCGAAAAGCCAACCAGCGCCTCCTCCTTCTCCTTCGAAGCCGTGGTGGTGGTGGTGGTGGTGCGTGTCAGGGTGGCGCCGTGGCTGCGCTCGCCGCTGCCAGCATCGCTGCTCGTCTCGCTCACGCCATCGTCGTTGCCGCTGTCACCAGCGCACTTCGCATGCGCCAAGGCTTCGGCCTCCTCGGGTGCCGGCGACGGACACGCCGAGTCGTACTTGCCGGCGCTGCTGCTGCTGCTGCTGCTGAGGGTGACGGTTGCAGGTGAGGCCGTCGACGCCACGCCATGCACCTTACGCTGCACTTGTCCCTGCCCGTCCGCCAAAATGCCCTTGTAGAGCTCAACAAAGGACGTGGCGGCGGAGTGGCGATCGCGCTCGTTGAGGAGGCTGTAGGCGTAAGGGTTGTGCCGGTAAGCCTTGCGAGAACCTATCTGGTTGTCTGGCGTGAGACACGTTGGCAGTGGTGAAAGTGTGGACGCCATGGTGAGAAAAGTTGTGTTTCGTGGTTTCTCCCTTCGTCAGTGGTTGAATGCGAGGGGCGGTGCTACCTCTTTTTGGGGGGTTTGTGTATATACAGGTATAAAAGGGTAGTCAACAGCCGCTCACACGGTTAGAACAGCAGATGTGTGTGTGTGTGTGTGTTGTTAGACAAAAATATATCTACAGCGTTGGTGGGTCTGGATCGCGTGTAAACCACAAGTGAACGCTACAATACCTTGATGTAAAAGGTAATGAAACGATTAAAGGAGAGAATAACGAGAAAAACAAAACGCAAAAACACAGGGGAAAAATTGACGAGGATTTTGCTTGTGTTTGTAATGTGTGTATGTATCAAACCTCAACAAGCCAGAGCGAGTCGTGAGATATAGAACGGCGTTCTGCGAGGAGTCTAAAAAAGAAAAAAAAGGATTAATAATAATTATGAAAAAATGGATCTTTAGAGAAGCTCTGTTAATGGTTGTAAACGTACAATGTAGGCAAGAAAAAAAATGCAGTAAATGTTTGTTAAAGCAAAAACGACCCAGACTCGTAAAACACAGAGAATGCTGGTCCACAAGAGTCTAACTTGACTTCAATGTCAAGGCGAGGTTACTCTATGTTAGCTTTCAATAACAAAGGAACACCAAAAAGTTGTTCACTTGGTACCTGGAGCGTTCAATGACAGTTGCCGTGTGCCAGACAAGGAAAAACAAAAGACTCAGGCGTGATTAAAGTGGCAAGCACGTTTCGTAACTTTGCTTTTCTGTCCTTTTCTTTGATCCTATGAAAAAGAATCAATTTATTTGAGTGAAAAGCGTAAGAGAGGAAAAAGATGCCGATTTAAAAGGGTGTTTTGAGGAGTGAAGAGTAGCGTTTGCCAACAAATACTGGGTGCCTACCCTCCGTATATTTTTTTCTTTTCTGACGTGTTACAGTATTCAATGTAATGACTGTCAAATGTGGAAAGAGAAAAACAGATAGCGAGAGCTTACAAAAAAGTAGCAAAAACAGAGAAACGTATTAGGAAGATGTATGGTGGAATGAATAGGTAGTAGAGGGAGCTTAAAAGCGTCTTACAAACAGAGATCCTTCGTGGACTGAGTGTTCCAAGTCAGTAAGCGTTTGTGTGTGTGTGTGTGTGTGTTGAATACAAAATTATTGTCAAGACAAGTTAGAGTTGAGAAGCAAAGACAAGATAAAAGAAAACGGTGAAACAACTTGGATATTTGATTTAAACAGAAAACGAAGGCTTTCCTTTTCAGCTTTGTTTCATCGCGTTAGCTTGACTTCCTCAACAGATTTGATGCCACAAATTTCTTTGCAAAGAAAAATGCCCTTATTTTTTACTCCTTTCGGTAACATCGGACAGCCATGGACTCTGTCTCTTTGTTTAATTTCGCCTCCTTTTTTTTCGCTACAAAAGCAGATCTAGATCATGAAACAAAAAAAATTATGAAAGGAATACCGGAAAATTTTTTAGACTGCGTAGGCGGCTGCGGTGTCCCACAAGACGGCAGCCGCGTCGCGCAGCTCCGCCTTTGACACGCCGTATCGCTCGAAGTGGTGCACAAACGCCCCCACATGAAGCAGCTCCTCCGCCTTCTGCGCAGCTTCTGCGAGGGTCTGCCCAATCATCGGCGTAGGCCCGTACAGAGTAGCCGCGTGATCCGGCCGACCTTTGAACGACGGCGTCTCCGGCCACTCCTCCGATGGGCTGACGAAGAGCGCCGTCAGTGGAAACGGTGCAGCCGCAAGGGTGGAGGTATTCGTCGTAGTACCTCCACTCTGAGTGGCCATGAGGTGTCGCAGCTCGCGAAGTCCATCGCTGCTGGCGTAGCGGCCCCGCAGACTCCACAGACAGCTGCGCTGCTGCAAATAGAAAGCGGAGGCGTCCACCGCAGCTGCGGGAAAGGCACTTCTGCTCGAGAATGTTTGCTGCGCCGTGCGTGCCGCCTCCCCGAGAACCGCAGACCAGGTGGAGGTGCCCGTGACAAGCCGTGGCGCCGTAACACCGGTAAAAAATTTCATGGCAGGGTCCAGCGTCAACGCCTCGACGATGTCGCTTGAGCGCGCGTATCGCCGCGGTGCCGTCCCGTCCATCACGGCGGAGACACCAGCAGCAGCAGCAGCAGCCCGGCTGCCTACGTAGCCCCCACTACCACCAACGCCACTTCCCGCAATTCGATGCTTGGACGCGTCCTTCAGCGGTGACGGCGTGGCGTACAAGAGCTGCGGCAGGTGCAGCGGGGCCAGCATCGTACTCATCCGCTGGTTAATAAGCGGGAACGACACCTCGCCCGCACCCTTGAGACCGCGATTGGCGCACGTGCCGCGCAGCTCCTCCGCCACCACGTCGTTGTACGCGATGCAGACGCCATCCGCGAGGTCGCGCAGGGTGCTGACGGCCATGAGGACGTTGTACCACTGCGTCACCACCTCCCCACAATGGAAGGGCCACACCACAGAGTGCAGCAGGGTGGCGCAGGGGAATAGGGACTTAATCTCTTCTGCCACGAGGCAGCTGACGCCGGAGCCGGTGCCACCTGCGATGCTGTGCAGGACGTGAAAGGTCGAGATGGTCGTGTCCTGCTGCTCGCTCTCGCGCCGCAGACAGTCCGCGATGGCGTCGCGGCGGCTCTGGCCCTGCTGGTAGTACCCAAACGCCCAGTTGTTCCCGCTGCCCTCCCCGCGTGTGACGCACTGCTGCGGGGCGAGGGTGTAGAAGCGGCGTGCAGGGGCCAAAGCAGAAGCGCCGGTGGTGTCCAGCGAGGCCAGTGCGTTGGCACGCTGCAACGCGCTGTCAATCACTTTTGGCTCCATGTCTACTAGCACGCAGCGGGGCTGCGGCAACGCCGCTTCGTCTGCGACCACGGCGCCGTCGGACGGTGAGGCCTGCGCGTAGCGGGAGAGGGAGTAGTAGTGTTGTGGTGTCGTGCCGCGTCCGTGGCGTGTGCTCTCGGCCGGCGTTGCCTCCGTGGTTCGAGTGCCACGTGTTGGGGTGGCGCGCGTGTCTTTCAAAGATTCCGACTGGTGTTGCTGCTGTTTTTGGAAACGTCGCGGCACTCGCATGGCGGGGCGAAAGTGCGTGGCCGACACACGCATTTGGAAAGCTTCATCGGTGCTTGCTTCGGCTTCGGAGGCGATGGTGTCGAGGAAAGCAGAGCCGACCTGATTGCCGCACTGCCCGACAAACACATGTACCGTGGACATCGTTAATGCCCCACAAGAGAAGGGTAAATATAACTTTCTGTCTAGTTTTTTAGTCCTTTATGAAGTTCTACGTAATGAAAATGTGAAATTTGTTTTTTGCCCATGTGCTGAATGAGCTAAAGCAGACGGTGGTCGATACCTTGTTCTATGCTTGGACAATAAATCTATGCTGAAATAGAGAATTTTTTTTTTACAATTCCGAACAATATTCACCTACTCGTACTGATTTCAATGTTTACACGGAGTCAATTTACCTCTGTAAACAAGGTGCAATCTTTATGAGACAGGTAATGCAAGAGCGTAACGAACGCTTTTAACCTAGATGTGTCTAAAACAAAAGCAACACACAAAACGGGAAATAAAGTAACTGAAAGTACATGTTGTTCTCATGAATGACGTCTACCGCATTAGCCTTTCATCTTTCTTCAATCTCCATCTTTTGGTTTTGAGGAGTTTGCGTATCATCCGTGCAACTAATCTTAAGTCAATAATAGTCATCTTTGCTTCTGTTTTCCTCATCTATCAGCCTTGGGTCGAAAGGCTGACCTGCGCAATAACACGAATTGATGGCCGCAACTAATATGCGAACGTCGAAAAGGAACTTACGCTAATTTCACATCCTTTTATAATTTCATTAAAAAGGCATTTACGCAATTGTAAGATTACTATCTTACCATAGCAACTGTGCAGACAAAACGACATTTTATGTGCTGTAAACCAACACCTGAGCCAAGTAAAAAAAAGGAAACACAGAAAAAGAAAAACGATCAGACAACAAGAAAGCCAAAAAAAAAGGAAAAAGACGGGAGAAACAGCGTAGAGAAATTTGAGTGGAATAAAACGCCCAAATAGCACGCGATCCGAAAGAATCAAAAGTCAACAAAAAAAAAAATGCTTTGAGAAGAAAGCTAAAGATATAGCTGCATTTTACTATGCGTCGTGGATCCAGAGACTCATAGAGTGCATTCCGCACGTCGCAGGAACATGTGTACGCACAACAGCGCAGGTGAGCCAGGAGAAGAATTGCAGCAGCAACACGCTGGGCTGCCAACGCAGACACACACATCACTGGCACTCTTTACCCAAAAAGAAAAGTACGCAAAATCGGAGGCTAGTGAATTGGCAGGCGATCAAAGTAATTGCACTTCAAAGAGGGCAACAAAACACGTCCAGCGAGGGAATTGCACAACTCCTGAGAAGCTTGCAACACACACAAAACGGAGTTTTGCGAACTGTGCTCTGCTAAAGAAGCGCCAGATGCAACAGCTGTCCGCAACATGAGGGCCATGAGGTTTTCCGTTCGTATAATGCAAAAAGGTCACCACGATCACCCACCTTTATCCTCCTTTCCCTCACTCTCTCTCTCTCTTTTCTTCTTCTCTGTGCTACTTGCGCCTTCCCTGTCGATAGTGTCCTTTCCCTCCTCCTCCGCCACCTCCCGTCGTCGACGACGAGGTGTGGCTCGACGCCCCGCCTCCCCCACCGCCGCCGCCGCCGTCCTGCCCCATCTGCACCTTCGTGCCTCTGTTCGTCACAGTGCCCCACGGTGTTGTCGTCCGCATTAGCCGCTCCACGCACACCGCCAGGCCGATCATCATCAGCTCCGCCACCATCAGCGTTCCGCGGTGGAACTTTCGCAGCTGCTGCAGTCGTGGCTTGATGGAGTGATGGATGTAGAAACGCGCCAATTCCAGCCGTACCCGTCCCACAAAATTCAGCTTCGCCTCGCACACGGGCTGGCAAAAGTCCTTGTGCAGCTGCTGCACATCCCGGCGCAGGAACCACACCCGCGTGATCAGACTCTCCGCCGCTGGGTCACCGCTGAGGGTGAGGGCGGAGTTCTGGTACACGACGCTGCGCGCCGCGCTCTCCTCTTTGTACGCGTCGCGGCGGCCGCCCAGCGAGCGCTCCTGTGCCTCAAAAATGTAGTTCGTCAGCCGCATGGCGCTACTTACGATGTAATCCTCCCCTAACATGCCCCACTTGTGTTGGAACGACACGTCTTCCAGAATCTGCTCGAGTATCAGCTTGGCAAACTCTATTCGCTGCGATTTGACCTTGTGGATGAGGGTGTCACACCCGCGCTGAATGGGCTCGCGCAGACAGCGCTGGTACGACTGCAAGCCGTGCGGGTCCCACTCGGCCGCCGATAGCGTGAGTTCATCCGTGAACGGGTCTACAAGGCCGCGCTGCACGAGATCGACCATCTCCAGCACGTCGCCGCACAGGTTGCAGATGCGCAGCCCGTTGCACGGCGTTAGCGCCGCGAAGATGTACTCCTGCGCATCGAGACTGTCCGGCAGCTTGGACGGGTCTAGGAAGAGGGGAAGGGAGAAGAGGAGGACGACAAGCACTAAAGCTCGGTTGAGGGTGAGAGCCACCTTCATATATGCGTACAACTCAAAAATTGATAAGAAATAAAGATCGTTTGACCAAGTGAGAAAAAATCAACGAATGAAGATGACAACGTGTCGTTTAGTGTATTGAAGAAACTTGGAAAATGATATGTAAATTGAGAATAATAATAAAAAGAAATAGGTACAAAACAACACAACACCAACTGCTTAGACACGTTGCAGACAAGAACACTACAACGCCATCTACGGTCAAAGCAAAAAACAAAAAAAACCTAAGATGAGGCGATTCGTATGATATCGCAGTGTCAAACTGATCTACTTATCAGAGTGAAATGCTCAAACACTACGCACAAAACCAATCGAACTCAAAAGAATCGAACACAAAACAGCTTTTGTTCCGAAAACGCCTCGTTTTTGGAATTAGAGTACGTGAATATTCAATTGGGTTTCTTAAGCTTTTATGGAGAATATTTGGTATGTGGTAAAAACAAATAAAAAGGTGTGATCTGAAAAGAAGAACGTGCGTTTAGCAGGTTGCGCAAATAGGAGCTCCAATTGCCCTTTTCGTATCAAATCTGAGTGAACGTTGTGTTCTATTTCCCGCTCGTCATGCGAGCACAGAATAGAAAAAACAAAAGCGCGGTGAGCGATAGCAAATAGCTGGAAATTCATTGAAAAGCAGGAGAATAAATGAGAATGAGAGAAACGGAGAAAGTAAGAGGGTAAAGAACGCTCCGATTAGCGAGTGAACAATTTGGCAGAGTAACACCGAATCAATCTACTCATCCGCAAAGTTGAATTGGAGAACATGCTCGCATCGTGCAGAAACAGAACAAAACGGCTTCACTAACCGGATTAACCATTCGAAACCGACTCCTCATTTGGAGAGAGTGAAATCGCGTATGCAAAGCAGCAGCATTAGGCTCCTACTACCCTCCCGAACGCACTCATTAAATGCCTAGCGCAAAGCAGAAGTGAACAGGGTGATTCGCGGCACTATAAGTACTTCTCTCCAATTTGTTTTGTTTTTGAAAAGAGTGAAAGGAAAATAAAAATAAAATGGTGTTTCACAAAATTAGCTTAAACTACTCCTTTATATGCTCCACGCTGCCAGCACAACGGCTGAATGGCACGCCACATCAGAGCACGAAGGTGTTTCTCTTCGCGGCGTCTCTCAAAGGATACAGCGGCGAGGAAAAGTCACGTTTCGTGTGCAAAGAATAACAAGGATCGCCTATGCTAGCGCTGTTAGAGAGTCAATTCCCTCCTCGAACGCCTTCGGGCACACTCTCGTCGGGACACACACAAAGATGTGCACGCGTGTGCACTGCACACAAACAAGTGTGTACATGTTCCTGTGTATGTGTGAGCTGGAGTGTGGGAGTTAGGCATCCGTCATTGTTTGTCTGACTGCGGCAGCGGAGCTGCTTAARAGGCGGAGGAAAAAAAACAAGTGTGGAAGARAMMARGCAGCCTGTGTTTGGCTCCTTACGCCTCCCACGCGTTGTCCTCGGCGCGCTCCACCCACCCGAAGCCCTCATCGGCCTCCGCAGCAGGCGCGGCAGCCGCGGCCTTCTCCTCCGTCGCCTCGTTGGGGTCGCGGTAGAAGAACAGGTCCACCTTCTCCTCCCACGGCACCGAGCGCACAATCGTGCCGCGCAGGCGCAGCACCTCGCGCGCCAGCAGCCAGTACATCATGCCGATCGACTTGATACCGCGGTTGTTGCACGGGATCGCAATGTCCACGAACTCCAGCGGCGCGTCCGTGTCGCACAGCGCAATCACCGGGATGTTCACCAGCGCAGCCTCGCGGATGGCCTGGTGGTCCGTGCGCGGGTCCGTCACGATCAGCACGCGCGGCTGCATGAACTTCTTCTGGATCTGGTTCGTGAACGTACCAGGGATGAAGCGGCCGCCGTGGAAGCTCGTGCCCACGTGCTGCGAGAACTTGTAGATGGCGCGCGTGCCGTACAGGCGCGACGAGCACACGCACACGTCCTTCGGGTTCTCCACCGCCGCGATCACACGCGCCGCCAGCACAAGCTTCTCCCACGTCATGTGCATGTCGATGATGTTGCTGCCCTCGGGGGTGCGGCCGAAGATGTACTTCTTCATCGCGCTGCTCTGGTTGCGCGTGCCGATGTGGCAGCGCATCGCCAGCAGCTTCTGCGCATCGCTCTCCTTCATGCGAAGGACCTTCGAGCCAGACTCAATCGAGGTCATGGTGACGAGTAGAGGGTGTGAG
>MDUD01004856.1:0-12986 GCA_002216565.1 Crithidia mellificae | reverse complement strand
GCCGTGGAAGGGCGGGATGACGGAGAAGCCGGCGGTGGCGGCTGCGGGTGCGGCGCGGACAAGATCTGCGGTCCGCTCTCCGTCGGGGTCGAGGCGGGCGTGATGCCGGAATGGCGGACGACACCGCTAAGTGGGGTGGGGCCCGTCTTCGGACTTGACTTAGAGGACGTGTTCGCACTCGCCGGGCCGTGCAGAGTGGGGGCTGGGGTTACGGCCACCTTGGGTGTCCGGACGACGCCGCTGCTGTCCGACGTGCTCGCCGGGTTAATTTTGTTGCTGCTCATTGAACAGAGAGCTCTATAGCAGTTTGTGTTGGAGTGATAGATATTTTTTGTTATTTAACAATTCTTTCTTGTTATGATTGGTGCTACAGCGAAGTGTCGGTCTTGCTAAACTAGCGCGCAGTGATGTATTGAATACCTTTTTTTCCTTTTTTTTTACGTCAGCTATTTTTTCACTTTCCGTTTTCAGCCAGTTGCTCAATGTGTTGGGTAAAACCGAAGAGCACAAAATTGCTATTTCTTATCGATAAAAGAGAGAAAGCAGCAGCGAAAACCTCACATGCACACACATGAGAACGAAGAAATGATAAATGGGGAAACTTGAAGATTGTTTGCGAAAATAAAAATATGAATAACAGAGAAGGAGAGGCAGAACACAGAACGATATGTGGAACCGTGTGTCCCTTTAAGACAAGATACAGTCATTGATGTGCAAAAGCAATGTGTTGAGGAAAGAAAATAAAACCAAACAAAAGTTCCAGACAGAAATATAGAAGATGAAGAAAACACATTGGCATGCAACAGGGACAGCGAACCACAACCTAATGAGCAGCTGCCAAACATATTTAAAATTGCAAAAGCATAAACAGCAAAAATAGTAGCTTCAAAAACATTAAATTGTCAGACCAACAAAAACGCGCAGCTGAACAGAAGGTGAGCTTTTTGACGACCATGATTACCTGACAGAGCGCGTCTAGGCTAATTTTCGCCCGAGGGCTATGCCCAATTATGTCAAAATTGATGTGGCCGATGCAGCTTTTACAACCTAACCAAGTAATTAAACGATCTTTACACAAAGAAGCATTACGGGTCATATTTTTCTCCTTTTTTTTTAACTTTCGGTTCCTGGCCAGGCAGTGCTAGCGGATGGATGGAGTTGTCGTGTTGCACGAACGGACGCACCGCCGCCGTGGGCCGACACGTACAATCGCATCAAGTGCACTGAAGCACATAAACACCAGATCACATTAATTACAAACAAAAAAAAAGAAATAAAATAAGCAAAAGAACTGAGAACGGAAGAGAGAAAATGAGAAGAAAGAAAAATATTATATATTGTTGTCGGGGTCTTTCATCGACCACCCCTCCATCCAATCGCTCACGAATTTGTCTATTACTCATACAAGTGCATTAAAAAAAAGGGGAAAAAAAACGTTTTCTTTTCAGTTTATCAGTGGATGTGTGTATATGAAAGTGGGGTGTATAGTAGCAGAGAAACAGCTAACAAAAGATAGCTGTACACGAAAAGAAAGCGTCAAGCAGGATACGATATTCGCAGCACACACACACGCAAGCGGCTCGCTGCGGTACTTGTTTAGCTTTTAGCCAGCACCTGTCTCTTCCCTATGTTTATCTCCTCAGTAAATATATACTTTGCTTAACTTTAGTTAATATAACAACTTTCTTTTTTGCTTACTTTCATTCGATTTCTTTTGCCCTTCTACCAAAACGGCGTTTTGTGTGAAATGAGACTGCGATTGGAAACATTATTGCAACGACCAGGTTTTTGGTTTTCCTGCTAGAGCAGCTTGTTTGACCACAGCCGGTTCATTTTAGTGTTTCCTCCCCACCGTTTCAAAAATTACTTTTTTCTTCTCCAATTTCGGTCAAGTGAAAGCAGCGCTTACAAGCCCTTGTAGTACGTGAAGTTCTGCACCGGCGAGCCGTCCTTGCGGGTCAGGCCCTGGAAGCGCGGCTCCAGCTTCGTCGCTGGAATGGTCTGCGTCAGCGCGAAGGCGCCGAGGGCGGGCGGCACACCGATGGAAATACCGAGCATCTGCAAGAGGCATTCCGTGGGCACCGAGTGGCGGCGCGCGAGGCTGCTCACGCGCATCAGCGGCATCATGCAGAGCGTCGGCAGCACCATGCAGGGCAGGTTCCAAATCACACGCGTCGCGCTGCACTTCTTGAGGCTGTCAAAGCCCGCCGCCGTGCTCGTGCCGCGCACCGCGCCGTCTTCATCCACCACGCGGATACCCTCCCCGCTGCCCAGCCACTCGTTCTTGCGCATGCTGGCCAGATTCACAATAGCCGCACAGCTCACGGCCAGGAACGGCACGGTGGCGCGAATCAGAGTGGCCTTCGTCGTGCCGGTGGGGATTTTCTTCAGCCACATCGTGGCGGTGAGGCTGCCACCGCAGGCCACCACCACAGCCGCCGTGTACGCCTTCGCAATCTCCGACACGGGCTGCGCATCCGACGAGCGGTTGGCGTAGTTCACCGCGCTGTTGTAGCTCTGGTTAAACCACTGGATGCCGAGCGTGCGGGGGATGCTCATGACGGTGGCGGGCATCATCATGAACGGGACGACGAAGTAGTTCATCGGCAGAAACATGGACATGCGGAAGAACGGGTTCAGCACCTCCTTGGTGGTCGGGTGGATGCAGCTCTCGACGGCCATGCGAGCGTGCCACAGCTCGGCATCGCTCGCGTTCGTCGCCTGCCCGTCCTTCCACCGGTCAAGCAGCATCTGCGCTTTCTGCAGGGTGCGCTCATTCTCGAGCAGCATGACGGGGCTGATGGACTCCGCCCAGTACTTGGTGCGGCCCCAAAAGCTGCTCATGTCATACTTCGTCCCCTCCATCGAAAACGGTGGTGGCGCCATTTTTCTTTTTGTTCTTTCTTTAATATGTCTGTACTAAAATTACAAGTAAGAAGAAATGCGGTGATGCAAGTTCTGGTGTAAATAGTAAGGGTACGCTTCCACGTTTAAGCTAGCGTAACGGGCTGCAACGTCAATGATATGAGGTGTAGCTGGCGATGTCTGTGTAATTGCAATTGTTGTGTGATCGATAGTGGACTACCGCAAATGAAGCAAAGTCATGTAGAAAGAAATAACAAGACGAGGAGGAAAAGAAGGAATGTGTTGTTTAAGGCGGGAGGAAAATAAAGGGTTTCAACATTAATGCATATGTGTGTGTGTGAGATGAAGAAGGGTTCAGGCTATAAATTTACGTTTAGTCGGGTCTTATATTTTTAGCTGACAAATAGCTGCGCTATAATTTTTTTTTCTTGCAGATGGTGCCACAACATATCCTAACAGTTTCCTGCCCATATTCGGATGCGAAACTTAAGTATCTCTCTAGCTTTGTTGTTTGAATTTTAAATAATAATAAAAACTTCTTTTTACTGACCCTGCAACCCGTCCTGTAGAAAGGCGGTGCGCCAAATGGCAGTCAGGTCACCCCAGGGACTTGGCGGAGCTGGCAGCTGGCGCAGAAACTTCTCACCCTCCTCTACGCTCGTCACCATGTTGATGAAGACCGGCTCCTTCTCCACAGCAGCGTCGCCAGAAGCCATGGCATCCGCGGCAAAGGACACTTTCACCGAGGCACTCTCCACCAACTTCCCCTGTTTGTACACGCGACCTGCACCGCTGCCGTTCGCGGCCTGCCCCGCCTTTGGCAAATGGAAAGAGAAGCTGGCGGCGTCCATCAGCGGAACTGTGACCAGCCGAGTCGCGCGCGTGTCTGGGTGCTCCCAGCTCATCTTCTGCAGAATCCAGTGGTCCAGATGCCGCATTGCCTTCTCGCCACCGGCGAGGACGATCAGCGCATCGCACTCCGCGATGAACAGCACAAACCCACGGAGTAGATTGTCGTTCGCGTAGTGGCGCAGCTTACCCAGGTGGGCCGGCGCGAAGATGGGAAAGACGCGGTAGGCGCGCAGGAGGGGGTGTTCCACGGCGTACCGCTGCTGATCCCGCTCGCGCTTTAGAATCTGGTTTGGCAGGGCCGCGACGTGGCGATCGTGGTTGCGGCGCTGATGTTCCAAGTTACGGAGCTCATACTGCTGCAGCACCTTCGTGTCCGCCGCGAGCGGGTTCAAGACACTCGACGCAAAGAGGTTCAGGGCGAGGTTTTTGGTGGAGAGGCGGTCGTGCAGAAGCCGACCCGCTGCCGACATGGTGGACGAGGCAGATAGGCCCGACGCGTTGGCGTTTGCACTGCCCTCCTGCAGGTTGACGACGGCGGAGGCCGCCGCAGCCCGCTCCTGCTGCTTCTTCGCCTGCTTCTCCTTCAATCGCTCCCGCCGCTCCGCACGCAGTTCGTCCTTGCTCTTGTACTCTTTGGGCAGAACCGGCTGCGCCAGCTCACGGTACTGGTAGTGACGTGTGTAGTGCGTATCAGGGATGACCGGGTGATGCACCAAGTCCAGTTTTGCGTCGTGGATCTGTTTCGGGGTGGCGGAGAGAGGGTTGACGAGTAGATGCTTCGCCTCCCCGTAGCGCGGCATAGCGGAAGTCCAGCGGTCCCACGGCTCGATATCCGGCACGCCGTCTGCGAAGAACTGCTTCAGTAGCGAGTTGGTGTGCGTGGTGGCGGTACTGGGGAAAGGTTGCTGCGCCTCACTCGCATGCGCGCCTGTCGTGTTTGCATGCGTAGCAGCAGGCGCAGCCGTGACGCTGGCGTCCGTCATCGGTTTGCGTTCCTCCTCTGGCACGGTGCAGTGTGGCCGGCCACGCTGACAGAAGCTGCGCAGTTCTCGCGTGTACGCCTCTCGCCGCAGCTGCAGGTCGGAGGCGGAGGTGCGCTGCAGCTGCTTCTGCTGCGTCTGAAGAAGAAAATCCAACGCGTCTTGACCGGCATCGACGTTGCCATCTGTTGAGCTGGACGTACCACCATCTACACCTCGATCCTCGTTTGCCACAGGTTTATCGAGCTCAAAGCCCCCGCTTTTCTTCACTGTACCAGATGCAGGTTGCTCTACCGGGCCACTCACGCTTGGCGGCGGCACGTAAGGTTGCCCGCCAAAGATCTTTTTTCGGCGACCCCCCGCTCCACCCGCTAGGTTCTGTAAGGGCCGCTGGGCCACGCCTTGCAGGCTAGGGTCGAAGGCGCGCACATCCGAGACCTTCTGTCGTCCATTGCTGCTGCTATTCGTGTTATCGTCTTGTTGCTGTTGTTGCATCAACTCAAGCAGGCCAGGGATCACGGCAGGGCCTGCGGTGGATGCAAATGATGCTGCTGCTGTTGCTGCTCCGGCGGTGCTTGCGGCGCCTCCCGCACCTGCAGATGACGACTTGACGGCGGAAAAGTCGATGGCGACATCGTCGATGTTCAGCGGCGTACGCTGCGCCGGTTTGGGTGGCGGCGGTGGTGGCATCGTGCAGTAGAGAAAAGTCTATCTTTGCACCCGGCAAGATTATGTTGTGACTAACTTCTAATTTCAGCAAGAGAGCAAAGTGTAATGTACTGATGATGTGAATAAAGATGAAAAAAAAAATTGAGGCCAAAGAAGGCAAAATTGAGGAAGTGGACAACAGCAGTAAAAGTGTGAACTCTAAAATCGAGTAAAACACTAGGACTGCGCTTACGAAATGCGGATGCGGATCTCTTTCTTATTTTGAGCATTTCTGAGGTCTGAGTCACAATTGCTGTTTCTATGCACTGCGCTCGGCGTATGGCGACACCAAAATTTAGTCTATGTATTTATGCGGCGATAAATGTAAATTATGAGCCAGCAGCAGTTTTCAAAAAAAAAAAATGACGTTTTTTCCCCTCGTCGCTATTTGAAATTCATTATTTGCTTGGAAATTGTGTTTATTAATCACATTAAAAATTTAGTCGATGTTAAAGTCTGTTAAGAAAACCAACGCTCCTCGTCACAACTAACCTTTCTCTCGAACACTCAGGGGCCGTTACATTGATAGAAACTTGGCCACCACACTTCATTTAGTTTCACGTAATTCGCCTTCTTTCAACGCTTCTCATTCATTATTTAGTTCTTCTTTTCAAAGTCCTACTTATTCGGGCAGTGACGGGACAAGTGCGCGTCGGAGCCGCAGAACTTGCACTGATCTTTTGACGTGCGCTGAATCGTCACCGGCTTCGGCTTCGCGGCAGCAGGGGCCGCAGGCGATGGCGTGTGCGCCTCCTTCGCCTTTTCCACGTGTGCTGGCTGCGCCACGGCCGGCTCCTCCACGCGCAATTTCTTCGCCGGTGCCGCTGACGTGTCCGCTACAGCTGCCGCTGCTGCTGTCGTCGTTGTTGTTGTTGTAGGTGGAGGCGTGGCCACACCAGACCCGTCGCAGTGCCGCGTAAAGTGGTTTGGGCTACCACACTTCTGACAGCAATCCTTTGGAAACTTCACAGGCGATGATGTGAGACCTGGCTGAGGTGCGGTGCGCGCACGCGCGTCCGGCGTCGGGTGTGCCACCATCGTATCTTTCGTGTCTGTGGATGCAGCGGATGCATCTGCAAGGGGAGCTGCGCCGTCGGCCGGTGCGGTGGCCCCCGACCCGTCGCAGTGCCGCGTGAAGTGGTTGAGACTCCCGCACTTCTGGCACGCGTTCTTCGGGAACTTCGCGGTGGCAGCAGCCGCGGCATTTGCCTTCGTGCTCGACGGCGAGTCCTTCTGCTGCTCGCCGTCTGCCCCCGTGTCACGCGCGCGTTTCTCCGCGCCATCCTTCTTGAACTTCTTCTTGCTGCTGCTGCGGTCCTCCTTGTTCTCGTGCTTCTCCGGCACCGCCCCGCCGCTCTCGTAGAAGTCCGCGACGCGCACTCCACTCACCACCACATGCACAGGGCGACCGCGGTACACCAGACACGGCAGGTGTGAGAAGTCCGTCGAGTGCATCAGCGCGGCGAGCTGATCGGCGTCGCTGCTGTGGTGGTTTGCCGCCTCCGCAGTGGACGTGCTGTCTGCTGCGTTCTCCGCAGCGTCGTGGTCGCCCTCCGCTTCAGCAGGCGGCGCGAACATATCCGCCAGCGTCAACTCTTCCACGTCCGCACCGGCTTCTTCTGATTTTTGCTCTGCCGACTTTGAAGGTGACGCGGTTGCCGCAGCCGCTGTCGCCTCTCCAGCCTGTGCCGCGTGCTTTGCCACATCGATAGCAGCAGCACCAGCGGCACCAGCCTTCAGTGCCGTCTCCACTTCCTGCACCACCTCAGCGCTCTTCAGCTCCGCCACGGCCATGCGACTGCGGCCAAAGCCAAAAAAGAGGCTGCGGCGCACGTTGTTGCGAAAAATAAGCTGCAAGAACGTCTCGTCAGCGATACTTGGGACAGGGTAGACGAGAAAGGATGGCACGGCCGATGCGGGGGCAGATCCGTCCTTTGTTGAAGAGGCTTTTATACGCGCCATCTTCGCAGCTCCGGGTAATTCCTACTGAATTGACAAAGACGATGTATTCAAAGAAAAACAAAAAGGGCTATTCCCGTATTTGGATCGGCAAGCAGGGAGAAGTCAGCAATCTTTTTTTTTGTGATATTCTTTATTTCAATAGAGCTAGTTTTATTCTAGGCCAAAGATGCAAGTATCGAAAATTTAAAAGAGCAAAGAGAGAGTACTGAAAAGACACGGCAATCCGCAATTGGTCGAGGCGCTTGCGGGGCGAAAAAGAAGGCATTTACGCAGCGTTTTAGTCTCGCTTCCGTTGTACAATAAAGTTTAAGATGAAAACCAGAAGGAATCAGCTATTTTGCGGGCTAAAAAGGCCGTGAGGAGTTTGTGAATGACAAACGCCGAAGACCTATCTACTTGAAGTATTTTCACTCAATACAGATTCTTGTTAAATTGCTTTATTTCTCTTCTTTAATTGTTTGATGGATCTAGAATGTTTTAATACAAAATATATTGGTCCGTGACCTTCTTTTCTACATCGTGACAATAAAAAGGCGTGCAATTTTTTTTTTGGAAAAGATGCACACGCGTTGATTTTGAGGGACAAAAGCGTTAACGTGCAAGTAAGGTAAAAAAGCGCAAACTTCCCCTTTTCTTTTCGGCGTAGAGAGACACCTTGTCGTGTTACAGAAAAAAAAAACTGGAGGGCTCGCCGAAAAGAACTCGTCGAGCAAAACATTAACACGTCATTGTTGAACGGGTATAGATTGTACATCGTTTCGTGAAATAGTGTTACAATAAAACCAAAAAGAAAAGTTATATAGTTTAGGTGGTGGCCATGGAAGCGGTGCAGCAAACACCGACAGCAGATAAAAAGGAAGTAAATACTTTTAGATATATAATTATTACTGTATGAAACGCGCGCAAAAAGAAAAGAAAAAAATGATCTTAGATGTTTTGCATGAAATATAGATGACGAAAGAAAAGCTTTGCTTTACACTCAATACGATATATAATAAATAGATTTAGTTTTATAAGTATGTGGGGAGCTGCACTTGGAGAAAGTACATGAAACTGTATAAACCTAATACACACACGCGACGAGGAAAAAAAAGCAAAAGTACAACGTTGAAAGGATCAAGAAACACACGGTACTATAAAACAAGATTGATAACCTGTAAAACAAAAAAAAAAGACAAGAGAGTTTGCTAGACAGCTTCTCTAACGCAGCAACGCTCACTGCCAATCATCGGGCAGTAGTACTGGCACACCGCGGCGCGGCGGCTCCTGCCTCTTCACCAGCGACGCGTCCGCGTTCGTGAAGCCGCTCCGCACCCGCACGGCGTACACGCGCGTCTCCTTCGCCTCCGCCGGCAGCCGATGCGCCTCCGCCGTCTTGTCCGCACTCGACACCCCGCGCGTCGTCGCACTGGCATTGCCAGTGCTGCTGTTGGCGTTGTGCCGGTGAACAGCGTCAGGCTGCGCACGACTACGCGACTGGCTGCGACTCGAGGCGGATCGCCCACGTGCGCTGCCGTAACGGTGTTGACGCGTGAGCATCTTCATGAACGGCAGCGGCACCGGCCCTCGACGAGGTCGTGCACTGCCCCCGTGCACATGCCCATGGTACTGGCCAGACAGTGCACCGCAGACCTTGTCCTTGTACCCGTCTCCGTCTCTTCCCTCTTCGTCCTCGTCCTCCTCCTCCACGGTGGGGCAGCGACGACTGCTGCTGTTGTCGCCGTTCCACCCTGCGACGGTCTGCGTGCCACCGAGCAGCGAGTCGGCGCAGTGAAGAGGCGGGGGCGGCGGTGCGGTGCTGCCGCAGGCCGTGTCCGACTTCGGCGAGGCCGTGTTCCTACTGGAGCGCCGCGCTTGCCCGTGTACGGCCAACGGCGAATCCTTCGCGTGCGCAGCAGCAGCAGCAGCAGCCCCATTACGCGTGTTCATTGTCGCGTCGTCTCGACTCTGCTGCAGAAGCCCGTGATCCAGCTGTTGTTGCTGCGGCGGCGGTGACACAGCGGAGTGCGGGTGCTGCTCCGCGTGACTCGAGCCCTCCTCGTACGTTGGGTTTGACAAGTGCGGGCGGCTGCCGCTCATGAGTTTGCTGCTCTCCTGCAGCATCTCACGCTCGAGGTCGTACTGGGAAAGCGTGGGTGGGGCGGTGAGACCGACAGAGGCGGGCGGCGGCACCGTGTCCGGCCCCAGCGGCGAGGCGGGGCTGATCATTGGGCTGCCCGCGGCGTCGCTCGAGGACGCGACGGAGTGATCGGAGGCACACGCCTGCACCGAGGGCGATTGGAGCTGCAGGCGCGGCGTCGGTGGAGAAGGACCTGGTTGCGGCTGCTGGCGTGGAGGCTGGACTTCAAGGCTGCTGCTCATACGTGCCCTTTCCTTCCCGGTGCTGTCCCGGTGCTCGGCGTCAAGATTGTTGTTCAAGCTGCTGTTGTCCCCCTCACCTGCTTTAGCACTGCCAGCGCTGAGTGCGATGACGGCAACACCCGGCAGTGCACGTGTAAGATCCGCTTTCGGCGTGGCATCGGTGGTGGTAGGAGTGGTCGTGTTCGCAGTGGTATTGGTTGCCGTGGCCGTTGTGGAAGGCAGCTGCGGAGCAGGCGGGGGATGAGGTGAGCGCAGCACACCACTCTCCTCTTTTTTCCTCGTATCGCTGCTGCTGTTTTTGAGGTCGTCGGCCTCGTGGTGGCCCGTCCGCGCCGCCCCCTCCTCCTCCGCCTCCGCGCTCAGCTCCGCGAGGTCGTCTTCACCCTCAAAGAAAGAGGCGCCAACTAATCCATTTGGCCCAACCGCCGTGATGGTGCGACGGTGTGGTCCTTTCTCGTACAGACTACTCAGCTGCTTGCCGGAGCTGCTGAGGGCGGTGTTCGACGACGACGCCGGCCGCTGCAGGGACGTCTGGCGCGAGCTCAACGGGCTGCCCGACTGCGCGTGCAACGTGCTGTTGTTGTCCTGCGTGTTGTTGAGACTACGCTGATGCTGGTGGTGGTGGTTGCTGGAGAGGTGAGAAGCCCCAGGGCCGGCCGCGCTGCGACTGAGTATGGTAGACGACGCACCCACAATCTTGCTGGGCAGACTGCCCGTGGTGAGGTACGTCGCACTGCGGGGCAGCAAGTTGCCACCACCCCCCTCCACCGCCGCTGCTGTGGTGGCGCTGTAGTTGTGGGTGCTGCGGCGGCGGTGGTGGTACGACGCGCTGGCGCCTGGCCCGCCGTGGTAGGGGCTACTTGAGCTGTGGTGATCGTCGTTGCGGCTGTGGGAGTGCTCGCGTTGGGGCTGGCTCTGCTGCTGCTGCTGCTGCTGCCGGCGCTGCGCCGTGCCGTGCGCGAGGCTCGCCGTCGTCTTTGTGTTCATGTACGAAGCACGGAGGCTGTAAGCTAGCTCGCAGGTGGGGACGGCAGCCATGTGCAGGGACTCGTGCGAGCCGTACGCGGTGCCGGTGCGCTGTGCCTCGCCGGCAACGAGGTCACTGTAGATGCCTTCCGCCATGGTCAGCACGCGCTGCTTACCTGCCATGGTGGGGCCCACCACATCACACCAGGTAGTTGCCTTGCTCGAGTGCAGCGCGTCCAGGATCGTCTTCTCCCGGCCACTCCTGTGGCTGCTTCCGTTGTGGTGCGGACTGCTGTTCCGGTGACGGTGATAGCTCTGCGTGTTCGGGTTGCTGTTGGAGTGGTACGTCCCGTTCCCTGTAGTCGACGCCGTCGGCTGCAGTCGCATGTCCCCCGGTGTGCTCATTTCTTCATCTAACGAGGTGGCGGACGGCCGCGCGGCCCCTTCCACGGACGTGTACGGCGCACCCGTGATGGAGCTGTGCATCGTGCCGGCAGCGGCGGCGGCGGCGGCGGTGCGGGAGAGCGCGTCTGCCGCCTCATCAAAGCAGTGCGTCGGCGACGGCGCAAACGTGTAGCCGACGCTCTTCTTCGAGGCCGGCATGCGCGGCACGGGGGAGAGGGAAGAGAGACTCAGGAGCTCGCCGCTCTTGGCATCTTCCGCCGCCTGCAGTTCCCGCGCGCGCGCCTCTGCCGCGTTACACGTTACCGCGAGGACGACTCCGCTTTGTGCGCTGCGGCGGCGCTGCGGCGCCGATCCACCGCTGTTGCGCTGATGCGCGGAAAGCTGCGTGGACGGGCTGCCAGCAGTTCTGGCGCGTGGCGGAGCCGGCTTGCACAGCACGATCGTGTCGTGGAAATACGGCTTGTACACACCGACGTTGCCACCACTGCTGACGCCATCGTGATGGAAAGTGTCACTGGCGTGCGCGTTGCTGTGGCCAGCAAACTCGGCGAGCGGGCCTGCGGCTTCAGTGCCGCGGGTGCCGAAGTAATCCGCGCTAAAAGTGAAGTTCGTCTGCCGCCACCACCGCCGCCGGTCTCCCGCCGGGCTCGCCGCGGCATCCCAAATTGTGCCAACGTCCGTTGCGTCAACTTCTAACTTTCTGCCCCGGCCAGACGCTGCTGCGTATTCCACCTTACCTCGACTGTGAAGGTTGGTGCTGCCGCTGCTGTCCTCCACGCCACTGTGGTGACTGGATCGATGGGGGGAAAGGTGGTTTCTTACAGGGTGCTGGGTGGGCTGGGGTGTGTAGAGACGCTGTTGAGGCCGGCGCGCACCCGTGTCAGGATCAAAGACGGACTCCGCTGCGTCGCCGCGCCACGCGTACATTGGATTGCGCAGCTCTGCAAGTCGCACGTGGGCGGCCTCGCGCCGCGTCGGGACGTGAGCGTAGAAGTCCAAGTTGGGTTGCGTGGACATCGCGATACAAATACAAATATATCTTCAGGTTTGGTTTTTTCTTTTCAGTTTTAGGGGGTTAGAACAACAGGAGCAGTAGCAACAGAATACAAAACGAAGTCAGAGAGAAAAGTTTAAGTGACAGGTGAAGGATAAGAAGAGATATAAAAAAAAAATGTACAGGGAAATTAAATTTTGTTGGTAAAAAGGCAAATTCAGCAATTTAATGATTGATTGCGTTTTTGCGCACGCGTGCGTTTGTCGCTGTGATTGTGCAGCTGAAATGACAAATTACAACAACAAACAGAAAAGTGTGTGTTCCAGTGCAAGTAAAAAAAAAAAGGATCTAGAGGTGAAAAAAAAAGAAAGAAACGCCAAAAAAAAGGGACTGGCCTCGTGGAAAGGCTGTACAACCCACAATGGCGAGAAATTCGGGAATGCAGAAGTCATAGTTAATAAAGAAAAGAGGGATGCAGAGGGTGGGAAGCACAAAAATATCGAAAACCCTTACTGGTCTTCGAGCGAACATTATAGCCTGAGAAAGTAATAACATTAAATTGTAAACGCAGTTCAATCAATCACATTTTTTTTTTATCAGACACCATACTGGGCACACCTCCGGCAAAGCACGCTTTAATAGCTTTTTGAAAATCGAATAAACAAAACTTTTTTTTTCCCTTTGCACTTTCAAGACTATACGAATTGCACTTCATTAAGATCAAGGCGACAAGTGTAGGAGCATACATATAAACACAAAACACATTGACAGAAAAAAGGGCTTCGTTTCAAGCCGTTACTTTGCTCGTAGACAGGGTGGAAAAAATAAATTTATAGAATGCACAACGCAAGTGAGCATACGTATGTTGCAGTAGCATAACCGCAGTCTAAGAG
>MDUD01004850.1:0-36890 GCA_002216565.1 Crithidia mellificae | reverse complement strand
CCTCGGCGCTCTCGTCCTCCTCTCCCCGGGCAACCCCACCACGAACCCGCTGGACAAGGTGACGCGGCTGCGCAGACGACTACTGCAGCGCCAGCAGGATGAGAAGCGCGACTACGAGAAGAAGAAGCAGCGCGCGCGCCACGCGCAAGGCGCATCAGCGGCGGCAGAGGCGGCTGCGACTCCCGCAGAGACGACGTCGCCGCGGCACGCCGCCACAGCCGCCACCGGCAGCCACGGCGATGGCGCCAACCCGCGCGTCCCACACCCCGTCACGGAGCTGAAATTTTCCTTTGAGGACTTAAACCGCAGCGTAGGCCCGGGGACCGCCCGCATGGGTGCCGGCGCCTCGCTTGCCATTCTGCGCTCGGCCCGGCAGCGCGTGCGGGAGTCTCCTCGCCTGCAGGAGGTGGCCTTGAAGGGCGAGGCCGTCTACGTGCGGGCCGATCCGGCAGCCGCGGCCGCTGCGTCAACCGCCCGCCGCGCAGATGCCGGCGCGCAAAGCGGTGCATTCGGGGGGAAAGCGTCTTCGTTGGCTTCTGCAGAGGCGGCAGATGGTGCCACTAGTGCCGCAGCGCGTTCGGCGCCTCGTCCGCTACGCGAGTTGCGTGACCCGTACACCGGCGTCGTCATCCCTTCCTCCTTCGCCGCCGCGCCGGAGCACGCCGTGCCGGCCGTTGCGCTCTCCTGCACCGCCGGCATTCCCTTCTTTCACGACCCGACCGCCCCTCGTCCAATCGCCGTGGCGGACATCGTCCAGCCGCTGCCGCTGCCACCAGCCCCCAACACGACTTCCGAGGTGAACTCCTCACGGGAGGCGTCGCTGCAAACCTCGTTCTGTGCCCCAGTCACCCCGCCCACGCCAACCGCCGCGTACTACACGCTGCCCAGCTCGTTTCACCAATCCGGTTTAACCACCACCACCACCACCACCGCAACAGCAGCAGGTGCAGGCGCAGGCGCAGCGCAGCAATCCACGGCACTGCGCCGTGGCTCGGCCAACGCGTCCTCTTCGCAGGGCAGCCCGCCCACCGTGCACTTCCCCCCTCCGCCGCCGATCTCCACCTCGGTGCGCGCTGCCGCCATGGCCGCCGCCGCGCAGTCCGCGGCCGAGGCCCACGCCGCACCGCAGTCCAGCTTTGCCACGAAGGGTCAGCATGTGGAGGTGCCACTGTCTACGCAGGCCAGTGGCGCGTCAAGCGCTGCGAGCCCGGCGGACGACCTCGCCGCGCGGCATGAGCGGACGCAGACGGAGACCTACCGCGATGTCCGCTTTACCAGCGCGGCCAACCCGGACCGGCCCGCGACCGACCTTCGCAGCCGCCGCGACCCTTTTCTCACCTGCGTGGTGCCGCACGGGAACGCGCTGGACCCGCAGCTTCCGGTCCTCGACTCGCGGGTGGCCGCCGCCACAGGGGAGTACCGCATGCCGTCGGCGATTGCTGGCGGGGGCGGCGCGCGGCAGCGGTGGCGCCTGCACGGCGGAAACGCCGGTCCAGCTGCGGCATTGGCGATGACGGGAGGCGTGACAGGGGGAAGCCTCGACAATGCGAGTAGTCTCAACTTGAACGGAAACGTTTCCGGAGTGCCGCCGCCGTGGCGTTGGCAGCACGAGCCGCTACCGCCCGGTACTCCCTTTTCCACCACTAGCAGCATCTCGGGCGGCAGCCGCGGCGGGCCGAGACGCACATCCGGCAGCGAACCGAGCGGGTACCCGCCAATCAGCGTCCACACAAATAGTAGTAGCAACCGCAATAACAACAGCAGCGGCGTGGATGGCCCCTTCACCGCGAATGCGCACTACCACTCAGCGGGGGAAGTTGGTGGGGCTGGGCTGTTTGGTCCGACGTCGCCACCGGTGGTGTTTAACCTGCGCGGGTTCACAAACGCGTGTGAGGCGAATTGGGCTGCGCTGCGCAACGCCTCTCCGTCGCCGCGCGTGCGTGGACATCCCGGCTCACCTCATTTTGTGCCATCTGCGGGAGCTGGTGCGGTCAACGCGACGCAGGCAATGGCGTTGACGTCGCAGCTGCCGCTGTACCCGAGCCTGGTGGCCCCGTACGCCGCCCCGCGCTACCCGCTGCAGCAGAACATTCGCTACAACGCCTGGACGGCCGACGGCGTGTCCGCCTCGTCCGGCGCGGCGTGCGTCGTGCACGTCTTCACCGTTACCCGCGAGATGCTCCGCAACGTGTACGAGTACGTCGCCTACACCTGCGCGCAGCGCCGCGAGGCGGAGGCGCGGGAGCGGGAGCGGGCACGGCAGCGCCGCATGAAGGATGCCCTGGCCGCGGGTGTGCTGACACGTGACCTGCAGCGCTGCCTGCGCTGCCCTCACTGCGGGGTGGTGGGTCAGATTGCGAAAGTGGCGGCGTCGCGCAATGCGGCAGGTGCGGGGGCGTCGCAGTTACAGCTGCAACGCTCACAGCCGCAACATCCGCAGCAGTTGCAGCATCAACAACAACAACAGCAGCCAAACGCACCGACACCACGGCAGCTGTCGCAGTCGGTGAATCAAATGCGGGGGATGAGCAGCTCGCAGCTCGGCCACCCATCCATGCGCGTCAGCGCCTCCGTCTCCAGTTTTGCGATGGAGACGCAGCGGCCGCAACTGACCGCCGTACCACATCAGCCGCAAACGGAGCGTGGCCGGCAGGGGCTGGCGTCATCGGCGCGGCAGTCGCCAAGGCGCATTAATATGCCAACAACACCGCCAGCACCGCTGCCACACGCCGCGCCGGCGACGTCGATGACGGGCAGCACGGCCCACCCGTCTTCTTCTCATCAGCCACAAGCCCAGCAAGCGCAGCAGCAGAGTGAGCATCACGGTGATGCTGGTCTGAGCGACGCCGTCGTGACGGAGCCGCCACCGCACGAGCTCGCAACGGACGGAAAGACGAGCACAACGCCACCACGTGCTGCGGCACCGACCGAAGTCGAGGAGGCTGCGCTCCACACAACGGCGTCAGCCGCGGAGTCTCGCCCCACCGCATCCGTCTCGGCGCCTACCGCCACGAAGGAAGAAGGTCGTCCCTCTGCGCAAGAGCTGGACGGCAGCGGGAGCACCGCCGCGACGTCACCGCCGCTGCTGCTCGGTGGACTTCTTGGGACAAGCAGCTCACTCCCCCCGCTGCCCCCGACCGCACACGGCGCCTCGCAGTCGCGTCTGCTGTCACCCACGCAGCCCGCCCCTCCTGGCATTGCCGGAGACGTCGTGACGGGTCAGTCGAGCAGCTTCTCACCTCTTCCCCAACATCAGCAGCAGCAACAACCGTCGCTCTCCGCGTCCACCTCGCGCTTTGTGCCGCTCGGGTCTGCACCAGCCAGCCCGCCCAATGCGGCGGTCAACACGCCTAATAAACGCCGTCCCTCCCCGACCTTCACCGCCACCACCACCACCGTCGACAGCAGCGCGGAAGGCAACGCCGACGCTGCACTGGAGAAGTCGTGCGGCAGCCGCGAGCTGTCGCAATCTTTTGTTGCCCCGCAGCCGCAGCGCAACGCGGGCTCGCAGCCGGAGTTTCAGCGCTACGCAATGTCGTCCTTCAACGCCAGCGGCCCGGGCATGGCCGCGACGAACGGGTTGCTGTCGAGCGAATCCCACTACAACCTCTCGCACCCGAACCTGCCGCGGGCGAGTCAGGAGAGGGAGGAGAGCAGTGTGCGTGTGGATTCGCGGGCCTCGGATGTCGGCCCTGCTGCCTCTGCGGCTCCATCCGCGGGTGCTACGCCTGCTGGCGTGACCGCGGCTGCCGCCCCGTACCACAGCCCGCACAAGTCGAACGCCGGCGCTTCACAGCACCATCACCACCACCGCCTCAGCAGCAACAGCGTCAGTGGAAAAGGCGTGTCCAATACCCATGACGACGACAACGACGAGCTACACCGCAGTGCCGCCCCAAACCACCTCTCGCTGGGCTCTACACGGCGGTCCGCCATGACCCCGCCGCATGCGTCGTGCTCCTCCTTGCCAGAAGGCTACATGACGCCACCCACTACCTCCTTCGCACGCGCCGGGTCGACCTCGCCGAACCAGGTGGAGCACACGCTGGGCGGGAACAACACGAACAGTAACGCTGCGGCTGCGACTGCGGCCTACGCCATGCACATTCTCTCCCCCTCCTCCACCTCTTCTCTCCCCGGGGCGGCGAACACGCTGCCGCCGCTGGCTGCGTACGGCGGCAACAGCCCCGCCTCCTCCACACCCCCGTCTGCCAGCCCAGCGGGTCAGACAACGCGTCCGCCGCAGCCGATCCACACCGAGTCGTCCTCCGTGGCCAATGCCGCAGCGACGTTGGGCGGCGGAAACAGACCGTTCAGCGTTGGCTATGCTGGCAGCCGGACCAGCGGCAACGCCTCGTTTGCTGGGTCCGCGCCTACCCCCGCCGCCCCGCCGCCCCTCGCGCCGTCCAACGCCTCCCTCTGTGGTGAAGCCGGCGTCAACGTTTCCGGCACCAACCATCCCAGCAGCAATGCGGTGAACAGCAGCAGCGCCGTGCAGCCGCGCGATCCGTTTGGCGAGTCGATGAACACAGGCCCCAACCGCGGCTCCTTTGCCCTGGCGCGGCGCTACGTCTGCCAGGGCTGCCACCGCGACGTTGTGCCGAAGACGTCCATGGTGAGCCTGGCGCAGCTGGAGGACCGCGCGCTGTCCAAGTCGGTAAGCGAGGCCGCCACCCCAACCCTCACCAGTGAGCGGGCGGACAACGCCAATACCAACACCACCGCCAGCAACGCCCGCGCCAACGAGCCGTTTGGCGTGCTGGCTTTCGAGGACCTCTTGCAAGATGATGCCCTGGTGCACGCCCTGCAAACGCTTTTGCAGGATTCAATCATGCTGCCGGCGACACGGCCTCCGCGGCCAACGCCGGCGGTGCTGACGTCTGCCATACCAGAGGCCACAACTGCACATGTAACGGCGCGTAACGTCGCTGCGGCGCCAACGCAGGCGGCTTCGTGGACCTCGGCCAACCCGCACCCCGTAACGAGTGAGTCGCTTTTCTCGGAAACGGACGGTCCGCTGAAGACGGACATGCGCTCACCGCTGCTCCCTCCGGTTTCCTCTGTTGTCTCATGTTACAGCGGACGCGGGGGCGGCCGCACGAACGCCAGCTCCATCGATGCATCACGGGTGCAGCTGCCAAGTGCACTGCGTCGCAGTGGGGAGGCCTCCACATCAGCGTCGGGTGGCAGAGCAGACGCTGGCTCGCCGCTGACGAGCGTTGATGCGCAGGGGAGCTCGACGAGGCTGCAGTGGCCACTCGTGCCGCGCCCCGTGATGAGTGCCGCCGCCGCCGCACAAGCAAAGGGTGGTGAAGATGACAACGCCGGTCTGGGTGCGGCTGCAGGAGGCTCATCGGCAGCCGCGCAGGTGCCGATGCCGTCCTTTTCGCGGCTCTCGTTGAAATCGTCGACGTCGTCGGCCTCGCCGTCGTCTGCGGCATCCTCGGCACGCTCGAAACCCGCCGCGTCGGCGCTGGCTGCCACGGCAGCGGACGGGAACGATAAAGGCGACGCACACAGTGCAAGGGATCACCACGCCGCCTCTGCGGTCGTCGAAGAAGCTTCCGTGCGAAAGTCCGCTGCGACTACCATCCACAGCGCCACACATAACAACAACAACGATGACGAAGACGGCAATGGCGCACCCACTGCGGATGCCACTGCTGGCGCAGCTGGGACAGCGACGGCGACGCCACAGCTGCTGCGCCTCTGTGTGCCGTGCTGTGGCTTAAAGGTGAGCGTGCTGGACACCGTAAAGCCGCCCACGCCTGTTGCCCGTCCGCCACAGCTGCAGCTGGGCAAGGGCGTGAGCGCGCTGGACGGCACGGCAGCTCCAGCGGAGGAAAGCGCCGCGCCGAAGACACCGCAGCTGCGGCGAAAGTCGCTCGGCGGCAACACCAACGACGGCGGCGGCAACGGCCGGCGGATGTCACGGAAGTTCAGCTGCCCGCCACCGACCATTCCACGCATGCGCGAGGACGCCGCCACGCGTGGTTTGACGCAGTCGGCGCTGCTCATGAAGAAGGAGACTCCCGCCGCAAAGCGAAACGGGCGGGAACCGGCTGCGACCGCGCGACAGCAGCAAGAATTTCAGCAGCCGCAGCGGGGCCGCAGAAGCAGTAGAGGCGCCGCTGTGGGTGCAGCTGCTATCGCTGCCGCTTCTCCGAGCATCTCGCGCCGCCTCTCCACGCGACGTGACGGGCGGTCTGCCGATACCGTTGTAGCAAACACCGCCGCCACAGGCAATAGCGCGTCTCAGGAACTGGGTAACTCTAGCAAGACGGTCATGAAAGACACGGACGCGTCGAAGCGGCACCGGGTGCAGGTGAACTCGCGCATGCATCTCGACGCTACAAGCATTGATCGCATTTGGGAGCGCGTCTTCACGAAGGACAAGAGCAGTGCCGTGGCGGCGGTGGCGGCCGGCCGCGACAGAGGCGCCCGTGCGAAGCGGCTGAAGTCTTTTGTCGAGGAAGCCGCTCACACCCCACCGGCTAAGATAAAAACAGCAGACGCAGAGGCTGGCAAGTCTACGGCCGAGCCTGCGCACACGGAAGCTGCTGCGGCAGCGGACGGCGAGACGGTCGCCGCACGCGTTCACCAGCACCTCGGCGTCGACCTGGGCACCTACAAGGACGCGAGCCTGGTGCTGAAGGTCGAGCTTGCTTACCCGCGTCTTCCCGGCGGCAATGTGAGGCAGCTGCTTCAAGAGTGGGTGGCCGCCTGCCAACCGCACCCGGTGCTAATCGAGGCGGTCATCCGAAACATCGTGTACGGCGTTCTTGCGCAGCTGCAGACGCTGCACGCCGCCGGCTACACGAGCGGCAACGTCAAGTCGACCAACGTCTTCCCGACGTGGCACTTGGTGAAGGCGACCAAGGAGGCGGGCATGACGATGCCCCCGCGAGCCGCAGCGCAAGCGGAGACCAAGGCGGAGGCGGAGACTGGTGCCAAAACGAATCAGAGGGACACCGATTTCGAAGCCAGTGCAGGCGCCAGCCCGTTTGCACGCGACACAGACGCCTTGCGGGCGACCGAGCCTGTTGCGACGAAGGGCCGTAGCAGCCTCAAGCTGACACTGGAGAGCGCGGACAGATCAGCACCACTGCCGCCGCTCCACTCTCCTGCGCTTTCCCCCACTCTGGGGCCGCTCCCGTCGCATCAGCGGCAGCTGTTGCAGCATCCCCAGATGACACAGTCTCTCTCACAGAGTACCAACGCGCTGCAGTCCGTGAACAGCGTCAGCATGCCAGGCTTGCACGCTCTGGCCACGCTTGCCACCCCACTGATGCCAGAACAGGCCAGGCAGCAGCAACAGCAACAGCTGCAGCAGCAGCCCCCGCAAAATCAGCAGCCCCCTGTTGTAACCGCGTATCGACGCACAAGCACGAAGGCCCCACTGACGGCAGCTGGGGCGGCGCAGCGTGCGCCTCTCGCCGCGGACAGCGTCAGCGACCCCGACGCAAACCGAGACGACGAAAACAACAACAACAACAATGAGAGCAGCGCGAGCCAAAGCGAAGGGGAGGCGCGGCGGCGATTGTTGTCTGCCAACGCGTCCACCGTGCTGTCTCCGTCGCTTATGGCTCCTCCGCTTACTGCGCTGAGTCCGGACGAAACAGAAGAGGGAGACACGAAAGCGGAGCAGACGCACGAGCAAGACAAGGCGCAGCACGAGGCGCCGCTGCAGGACCGTGAGCACCAGCACCATCAACTTCACGCCGCCGCGCCGCTTACCACCGCCACGTTGTCTATCTCTGACGCCCTCGCTTCTCACGTTGACAACAGCGGCAGCGGCAGCGGTGTTTTCCCGTTTTCTCCGGCCCTCGGGATCGCGTCGTCGGCATCGTACCGCCGCGCGCGCGGGTTCAGCATCGACGACAGCGTCGTGCCCACCGGCTCTCGCCGACGCAGCAGCAGCGAGCTGGGCTTGCTTAACCACCCCAACGGGAACGGCCGGCGCGCCAGCAGCGCCAGCGGCGAGGGCGGACGCCGCCGCACCCACAGCGCCGGTCCTCCTCACCCACGCCACCGCCGTCGCAGCAGCGCCACCAGCAGCAACAACCGAGAAGAGGATGAAGGTGAAGAGGATTTGGTGCCGTTGCTGATGGAGGTGGTAGCACCGCCGGCTGCCCTCCACCTTGCAGTGGGCAGCGGGGTGGGCAAGAGTGAGGCGCCGGCACCACAGTCGTTGATGTCAGGTGCAGAGCCTGCCTCACGTCACGCCCCGCCGCGCCGCGAACGCTACCAAAGCACCAACAACAGTTCTCGCCATGCCACCGTGAGCGGTGCGCCGTGCGCGGAGGCGGAGGCGCGTGGGCTGCGGTACGTGCGCGGCGCACGGCTGATACCGCCTGCGCGGGTACTGCTGCCCACCCTCCCATCGGGCCCCAGCGTTGGTGCAACCCCAGTGAAGGAGAAGACCGCAGAGGTGGAGAGTGATGACCACGCAAAGAACGGCACGTCCAAGGCGGCGTCGTTGACTTCTCCAACGGATGCCGGCCGAGGAGGAAACGACTCAGCGAGCGAAGAAGAGGACAGCCGGGCAGAACGCAACGTCAACAGCGCGCAGCGCAACAACAAGCGCACCTTCGACACCAACACTCACACTTCCATGAGTGCTGCAGATGCCGCACATCGGCTGTGGACAAGTGGCCCAAGCGGGGCAGTGCCGCGACCCAAGTCGCGTCGCTACAGCCACATCGGCGGTAGCGCCGCCATCAAAACCCCAGTGGCTAGCCGCGGGTCGGAAGGCGAGGCATCAGATCGCGAGGGCAGCAGCGGAAGCATGGACACCGTGGACCCGCTACAGTGGTCGCAGCAGGTGATGCTGGTCGACAACCTCGGCGCGCGGGTGGAGACGGCACTGCGGCTGGCCATGACGACGCTTCTCACGGGCCACGCACCCCGGCCTGCTCGCGGGCCAACACCCGCGAAGAGAGGGGCGAAGGAAAAGACCGGCAAGAGCAACGAGACGAATAGCCGTGCTGTGTCGCCGCGGGAGCGAGCAACAACAAGCGTCTTTGCCTGTGCGCAACCTTCGCAGCCTGACAAGGATAAGGCGCTCAACGTTTACGTACCTGATCTGACGCAGTCCACGCCACCCGCGCAGCCGGTGCTGTTCGGGGTGCAGGAGTCTGAGTACGTGCCGGCGCCGGAGACAATTCGGTCCGCCCGCGACGAGGCGAAGGCGCTGTGGCGCTTGTGGCGGCAGCAGCAACAACAGCAGCAGCAAGGGCCCTACGCCACGACAAGCGTGCGCGGTGGCGGTGAGAGGAACACCAACACTGAAACCTCAGATGGCGACTCCGAGGAGGCGCAGATGGCGTATGTGGTGGCGCAGCTCGCGGAGCAGGCGTGCCCGGCTACCACACTCCGCAACACGCTCGACCCCTACCCCTACCACCTCGCAGCGGTGGACGTCTGGCAGCTTGGCATGCTCGCCCTCGATCTCGCAGACGGCCCTGTACCCACGACGTGGCTGAAGCAACGAGAGCCCACGCCACGACTGAACCCGTACCCGTGGTCTTCTTACTTCCAGTCTTTTGTCTCGCAGTGCCTGCAGCTATCGCCGGAGCAACGGGCAACGTCTGCGGAGCTGCTGCATCACCCATGGTTCACCGTCGCCCTCGTCCCTCAGATGACCGGCGGCGGTGGCGAGCGCAGCCTGCGGGACGGCCGTCTGCAGCGCTCTGACGCGGCGCTGCTGCCGCTGCCGCGCATGCCGTGTGTGATGGGCGTGGACTGTTTGACGCCGGAGGAGCAGGCGGAGTGGGAAGACTTTGACTACACGCTACTGTACGCCAACGGCGAGGGCGTGCACCCGCTGACGGCGCCGCCGGCATCGCCCGTGAGTGGAGTGGTGAATGGTATTAACCGCCTGCGCCGCGCATCGGCCACCTCGCCCTCAACGTCCGGCACCAATGCGGCGATAACAGGGGCGGAGCGAGGCAATGCCGCACACACCAGCACGAGCACCGCGGCGGGGCTTACGGCGGTCGGGGACGGCGTCGGCGCCTCCCAGTCGCTCGGCACCAGCGGTGCAGTCTTGACCAACAATAACAATAACAACGTGTCTAGTGCATCGATGGGTCGCGTCGGGGCGTCCATGAACACCACAAACAACAACGCGACGACAAACAACGGCAGCATCAACGCTGCTTTGATGAGCGCGGTGGATGCCGAATTCTCGGCGATGTCGTCGGTCGATCTGGCACAGTACTTCACACGTCTCGCGACGCTGCAGTGGCGGCGTCAACAGCAGCAGCAGCAACAGCAGCAGGCCTCTCCTCCTACGTTGGGGTTGTCGTACTACTCTGGCGGTGGCACCAACCGTGGCGGCAGCGCAGCCAATGCGGATGCGGGCTGGCCCGTCGGGGCAGAGGCGCGTGGGGTGGGTCCGACCGTCCTCACCACCTCCTTCTTCGAGCACTCGTTGCCCATCTCCGCCGAGGACGTGTTGGCGATGCTGCGACAGACCTCCTCGTCTGCCGTCAACACACGCTACCTGCAGCTCGGCTCGCCGCGGCAAAACTTATACAACATCGTCTCACCTCGCCCACCGCAGGCGACATCCACCGCATCCTCCTCCGCAGCCGTGGTGGCGGCGGCGCTGGGCGGGATCTCGCAGGCCCAGCAGACGGAGAGTGCCCTGCCAACCCCGCTGCTGTGGAGCCACCCATTCAACGCGGCGACGGGCGGCGCGGCCGCGTACGGGCTGCCAAGCGCGCTGAGCGCGGCAGGTGCAACAACGGCCTCGCCCTCCCCACCGGCGCTGTCCGCCTCCAGCGGTGGCGGTGGCGTGCGGGTCGGCCTGCCGCCTTCGTACGTGCCCCTACGCGACCCGCGTGTGCGGAGCCGCAGCGATGCGGCGGTGGCGGCAGGCACGGGTGGTGGCGTGCCGGGCAGCGCTTTTGTGTCGCCGCGGTGGGTGAACGTGGCGGGTGCGGAGTCGTCCCTCAGCGGAGGGCTGGCCGTGGCGGGTCCGTACCCGTCGCAGCGTGGTCAGTCCTCCTCGCCTTTGTACCCTATGAGCGCACGAGAGTCACGTCGTCGGCTGAGTGGCAGAGGCGCGGTGACGACAGGCGCAGCCGCAGCCGGTGGGATGGGTGCAATTCAGTCAACAGGAGAAGCGGACAGTCGCTGCGGAGAGCGGTACGACCCGCACTGGGGCGACCTCTCCGACGGCGACCGCCCAGCCGGCGGTGAGAACGGCAGTGAAGACGGTAGTGATGGCAGCACCAGCAGCAGCAACAACAACACAAGCAGCAGCAGCGCCCACCACCACCACCAGCTTTTCCGCCCAGGCGACAGCAGTGACGGCGACAGCGGCGTAAGCTACGGCAGCAGCAGCGACACGAGCAGCGAGAGCGACGCCCACGCCGGCTTCAGCGTCGGCGGGCAGTCCAGCGGCAGCAACAGCAGCAGCGGCCCCATCTTTGGGAAGGCGCACCGGGCGGGAGGTCGGGGCAGCAGCTCCCACGCGCACAGCAGTAGCCACAGCCGCAGTTTTGTCAGCAGCCTGGACGACTCGCACTTGGCAAACCGAGGAGGTGGCGAGGTGCCGTACCGGCGCGGTGTAGTGGTGCCGCATGACGGCGAGGGCGATGCGGAGGGCAGACCCGCAGGAGGCGCTGTGCGGCCGCTGCGTGACGTCGAGCGCTACGGCTCCGGCTACGTCGCCGCACATGGCCAGGCCCCCCTCAGCATGCCGGCCTTCGCGCCTCCTTTTGTGCTGGCGCCGGCGGACGGCGCGGCAGCTTTGCGCGGCGGCAACGTGCGTATGGCGGCGAGGCCGTCGGAGCGGGCAGCCTCGATGGAAGTCGATGGCGCAGTAGACGGGGAGCGGCGTGGTGGGAGGCGGAGGCGGACACAAAGGGCTGCTGCGGCTGCGGCGTCACGCCGTCGCCATCGCCGCCGCCGACGCCACCTTCTCTTCGGCACCCTTGCGGCCAGCCTGGCTCGGCTGTCCACCGTTGTCGGCTCCGCCAGCAACTCGGACGATGACGAGGACTCGTACAGCTACAGCCACAGCCGGAGCAGCAGCCGCGGCAGCACCAGCGACGGTGACGACGTCACAGACTTGGTTACGGGCACCGACGGCTTCTCCAACGAACGCAGCGGCAGCAGCTTCCCGGACAGTATCCGCAGTGGCCGGCGACGCACGCAGAACTTCTGCGACTCGGCCTGGGAGGGCCTTGCGCAGCACGCCAGCAACCCTATTACTGCGGACGCCGAGCGGCGGGTGGCACAGCGCGGCAGCCACGTCAGTGGCGGCAAGAGCGCCTTTACACCGCTATCGAGCCTCAAGCCGTACACGCAGGTCTCCAGCGGGGCGGCACGGTCATCCAGCGAAAACGACAGCGACGACATGAACGACACCAGCAGTTACACCAGCAGCACAAGCAGCAGTACGGAGGGCACCGATTCACAGAACAACGTCGAGGTGCAGTGCGACGAGCTGCTCCGCTGCTTCTCGGCGCTGCAACGCCACTGTCCAATGGCGGTGAGCCTGTGGTGTGTGCGGATGCTGCAACAGGCCACCGCACACCCGCGCACCGCCGCCGCCGCCGCCCGCCTGCTCGCCCGCGTCGAGTGCGACGTGCGCGGCGGCCCGGAGGCGAGAAACCTGGGCTGGCTGTCTGCGAAGGGGTCGACGTCGAATCCGCTGTCGGCGGCCGCCACGACCACGACAGCGTGGCAGCGCCTCGGAGGGGAGGGGGCACGTGGCGGTGGCCCCGCCGCCGTTTCCACGTGGAGCACCGCCGCGGCGACGGCGGCGGCACCGAGCGCGAGTGAGGCGTCTCTGACTCCACTCCCGCAGCCAACGCCTCCGCCGGTGCTCGACACCTGCCCAACGAGCTTCCACAACTACGAGCTCGCCCGGTGGCTTTATGCGGCGCATCAGACTATCCCGCGATGCACGTAAAAGGAGAAAAGAAAATGTTTTGACTATGATTCTCAGTTGAGGGTACTCAGGCATGTCATTCAACGTAGGACGTCTTGAGCAAGCAGAGCATGTACGATCTACGATCTTTAGCGTTGCTGCAATCTCAAACACTTCAACAAGTAGATGCGAAAAAAAAAAAAACGACAAGAACAGGTAGTGTGTCAAAGAGAGAGAGAACGAAAAGACTACTTTGTCGAAGATGATCTCAAGCAGATGAAAAGAGAGAATTGCGTGTATGACTTGAACTTAGGGAAGGAGTAAATATGCAAGGAACAGAGATTGCGACACTTGTTGTTGACTTTGCAGCATAGATTGTGCAGCAGTAGTGTTTCCCACTTCAATCTTAATTTTTCAGTGCAAAACGTTCGATTTTTACTTTTCTTTTTCTCTCTACCATTTTCTTCTTATTTATTACTATGTCTTGCTACTATTACCTAAACCCTTTGTGCACACACGCTATAAAAAAAAATCTAAAACCAGTCTTGTTGAATTGTTTACCTAATGTCCGCGGCAAAGAAAGAGTCGGCGAAGCAGTCGACGGAAGGGTCCGTCAAGAACCCCGTTATCTACCACGGCTCCGTGCTGCTGCACAACCTGCCTGTCAACTTCAAGAAGGTCTACAACCACACGGTGCGCCGCCTCCTCCCGCCGGCCCAGCACAAAAACCTTGCCAAGGATGTCAATTTGGTCGAGGAAATTGGCAACGCCACAATGTGCGTCGAGGTGGCGAACAAAGCCACCGCTCAACTACTCTACCGCCAGCTACAAAACCGCAAGGTGTACGGTCGGCGGTGGAAGGTGCAGTACGTCCCCGTCAGCGCGCTTGAGTGCAGCGGGGAGGCGTGCTTGGTGGACTGCTACCTCGTCCCGGCCGCCTCGCAGATGCTGGCGGAGCGCGCGTTGAGCGGCATCCCCGGGTTTCTGTCCTTCATCGACACGCCGGATGTGGCGCTGCCGACCGCTGCGGCTTCTGCGGCGTCCTCGCCCATTCACGACGCGGACAATGACAGTGAAGTGGATGGGGATGAGGAGAAGAATTACTACGAGGGGCAAACTCGGCACAAGCTGCTGGTGTCGTTTGCCGACGAGGGCAGTGCGCTGCACGCGCGGGCAGTGCTGTCTGGCCGGCTGGTCGGCACGACCGGCGTACGCATGTTCCTGGAGCGCCGCAACGCGGCTGGCGCGCAGTGAGACGCAAGGCGCTGAAAGAAGAAGAAATAAGTGCGGACAAGATTGGCAGGAGAAGCACTTTCCTGCACAAGCTTGGTTTTAATTAAATTTTACGCTTAACATGTTTTATGGTCTCTGTTTGTGTCCAGAACCATTAAGAGAAAAGGAAAAGAAACAAGATTGCTGTTTATTGTGTTATGGCAATTGGGAATAGAAGAGGGATACTGTCACAAGGTGCAATTCGTTTTGTACGCTGTTGAAACTTCGGATTCAGTCCGAGTTGCCTAATATGAGGCACGAAGTGCTTCGACATAATCAGGTAAGGAATCGAAGTTTGCCAGTTGAGCTCATTGTAAGGGATGGCGTAGGCTGACAATCCATGTATCGCCGTTTCAATAACGCTCATTTGTTTCAAAATTGGCCGGATAGAAAGATAGTCAGCTGAGCAAGCGTAACAAAAAACACGCGAATTTTTATTCCCATCCCATCCTCTTGCCTTTCCTGTCCCTAAGATTTAATTCGTTGGTAATGTAAAGAAAAGGTAATCACACAAAAACACTCCTCATCTGTCACAAAAAAAAAAAATAGGGAGAAAAGAAGCATCAAAACCCGACCACCTCACGGTTTGAAAACAGCACAATAAAAAAAACAACCCTCTCCTTTTGCCTGTTTATTATCGTCACCATGTCTCGCAACACAAAGGAGTTTAACCAGCTGGCAGATCGCTTCGCGGAGGAGTACAAAGACAAGCGGATTGCGCTGGAGCAGTGCCTTCAGTCCCGCATCAATGATGATATCAACTTCGTGTGTCAGCGGCAAAAGTCCGCCTATCTCGAAGGCGTTGCGCAGATTTTTTGCAAGAAAGAGTACGACGCCGGGGTCAAGTGTCAAAAGAACGCAGGAGAGAAGTGGGCCTCTGACTGCTTTAAGGAGAACGTCGCGTTTGGCCAGTGCACGGATCGGGTCTTGAAGCAAATGTACGTGTACAACCTAGAGCACAACAAGAAGAACCCGGCTGCCAACTAAATGCCGTTTCGTCACTCTGAGGAGAAACGTGCGCTTTGTCGCGAAGACGCAGAATAGGTGATGGTCTCCGTTTTACTGAATCTGCAAAATTCAGAAAAGTGAGCCTTTTTTGCAAACAACGGCAGACCTCGAAGTAAATTTGTAGGTTTGTGCACTCTTCATTGTTTTCACGCTTTATGTTGTTCTTCACATGTTTTCTTTGCCATTTTTGCTGCGCATCTGTAGCGCACTTTGTTATCTTCTTGGTTTTTTGCTATCAAAACAATAGTGTTTTATTTACGTAAGATTAGTACTATGAGAAAGGTGATGAGAAAGAATGCTTAGTTGCTACGAAACTCGATGGTGCAATTAAGCATCGTTTTGACGCTATAGTGTGGTTTTGCTTTGGTTGAAACTCAAACATGAATACCTCTATTTGGCGGGGGTTTTCATTTATCGATCTTCAAGTCTTTTTGTTTTTGCTCACCCTTGTCTTGGAACGACGTAACACTGTATCTTCCTGTCCTCTTAAAAAATCAAAACTACACACATAATTTTTTGAAGAGAACGTGCCAATCTGACGCAATGTTCGACGCAGATGGCGTCGTCTTAGGTGCTAAAACGGTGACTGACACAGATGCCCCGCTCTACAGCACCGCCACGCGCTGGCGCACGTACGTTTGCAACCACTCCGATGCCTTTAAGAATTTGCAAGAGGAGCGTGAGCGCGGATGGCAGTCCAGCGCGCTGGATGCGTGGTACGCACGCCGTCAGGCGCCGTCTGACAAGAGCGATCTGGTACTCACAAACAACACAAACGAGCCGGCAGTGAGTGCGACGAGTACTACGCTCCCAGATCCGAAAAACGCAAGGCCAAATCTAGACACCTCCAGCACGATCACCACTGCAAAGAAAACCGCAGTAGGCACCACGTCGTTTGTCGAAGCAGACATCCCCGTTTTGGCGGAGCGCTACCGCCAGCACGCCCGCCGCATTACACAACACGCCGCCAGCGCCTTCTTCACCGCTGCCGCCACAGCCGCCCCCTCTCGACCGCTTTTCCTTGACCTCGGTTGTGCTCCCGGTGGTGTTTCCAAGTACCTTCTCGACGACCTGCAGTGGCGCGGCGTCGGCGTCACGCTGCCCAGCGAGAGCGGTGGAATCGACGTCGATCCCGCGCTGGTGACCTCTCACACGCGTGCACATGCGGAGGCCGATTATCTGTTGCTCGATGGCGACATCACGGCACCGCCCAGCACGTGGCGGCGCTCTGCCGCATACGCGCTGGTGAGCTGTAATAATGCCTCGTCGCAAGAACTCGCGTCCGCCGTGAAAGGCGCGGAGGAGCTGAAGCTGACGGAGGAGCTGTTTCAAGAGAAGTCAGGTACGACGCCGACGTTTCACTTTGTAAATGGTGGTGCGGTGCTAGATCACGGCCAGCGGCAGCGCTGGGAGAGGGCGATCGAGGAGAATGCCTCGCCGAGCACTGTGGCCTGCGCGCTTGAGAATACGTCAAGTGTGCCCCCTTCTTCCTCCGCTGGTCGCCCTGCTTCTGCGCTGACGTCGTCGTCGTCCGTCGTGCTGGAGCCGGTGCTGCCGTGGTTCAGTCTTCTCGTGCCTCAGCTGCGGGTGGCGCTGACGTACGCGGCCGAAGGAGGAGCCATCATGCTCGTGCACGGCGCACCGCACTGCGCCAGTCTTTTCATTCTTCTTCGCTGCATGGAGGCGGTGGTGGGGATGGCCTCGCGTGTTTCCGCCCCTGCTGCCACGGTTGTTCACCACACGCCATCTCCTGCATCACAAAGCAGCTGTCGGGTGCACCTCTTGGAAACGATGCACCTTGCCAAGCCGCCTCTCTACGTCCTGTGGACGAATATTTGGTCACACACTGCCGGGTCAGAGGGCGCCTCGGTGGCAGGAGCCGTCAAGGCCGCCGCGCAAGACGCGCAACGGCGCCTGCTCGACGCCCTCGATCCCGCCTCGCCGCGCGTCTCGCCATTCGACGCCGAAGCCACGCACGACGTGGCCACAACTGGAAAGCAACCGCCTCGCAGCGTGTTGGTGGAGAAGCAGCGTTTCTGGCTCGGGGAGTCGGAGGAAGGCTTCCGGCTGGCCGTAGAAGGGTTTGAGCGCTACGGTGCGCAAGCAGAGGCGCATTGGACGCGTGTTGCGGAGTTTCTGCGCCGTCGCCGCGAGCGTGCAGAGCGGGAGATGAGGACAGGCGGTTCGACGTCCTACACCCCACGCACGAAGGCTCCAGAAGGTCAAAACGGGCGAACGCATGCCGCCCACAAACGCCAGCGCAACATTGCGTAAAAGATGCCTCGTGTGCGTGTGTGCGAGCGCTGGCGAAATAACAACAAGTGGGCTCGCAGCTGTTGTTGTTCAGCTTAAAACGTACGCGTCAGCACGTGCTATAAAACCACAGCTTTTTTGGATTAAAACTTCTCCCATCAATTTTTCTATGCTGTACAGGCTTTGCTAAACCGTGATTTCTTCTGGTTTTCCCTGAAGGTAATAAAAATATAAAAAGGAAAAAGTGATTTGTTTTGTTTAGTTTTCTGCGTCCGCATGTATCGTTTAACTCCACATCATCGCTCGCCTCAGCAGTACTTTAAAGGGTTAAAGTACTTGAATTGAGATCTTGAAAATTGTAAAAAAAAAAAAAAATTAACAGCTCTTTCGACGCTTTAAAAATTGATGCTCGACAGCGGCTCTTGACATAGCGAACTTTTCCAATGAATGCTCTTCCTTTACTTTTTGCTCTCTCTCTTCTTCGGCTGCTTCTCCATATTTGTCGTAAACGCCCAATTTTCTGCTGCAAACACTGACACTCAAACACCCACCCACCAACATTCAGCAACGCTTAGTGATCGTTGTTCTTTTTTTCCCCCTGTTACGACTGTTGAATTCTTAGTGCACATTTCGCTTGTATACACTATTTTTGTTGTTTTGTATATAGATCGCCGAAGTTTGGTTTTAGAGGCCAACGTTTTTTAATTCCCCCTTTTCTAATTCTTTCTTTAACAAAGTATTTCAACAACTACCTGCGCATAACAGTTTAACAGACAAACAAACAAAAAAAGAAGAATTGCCATTGACACTTCGACGTACAATCGACGAAAATACATATTTTCGCACTCTTCTCTCTTTCTCACACTCTTTCTTTCTCTCTTGGTCACGTCCTTCCCGAAGAAGCAATACAAAGGCGAAACTCTTTTGTTCCTTTACGTTGCTTACTATTTTTCTTGTTTTCGTGTCACGTGTGTTGGTTGGAGGAGCTCTTGGAGTTTGTCTGCTTACAAGCACACGTCCCTCAGCTGTACTTTAACGCGAAGCGCATCTGCTATTGATCTTGGGTGCGTTTCTGCTTCCGCTCTTCTCCTTTACAGTGCGTTGACGATTTTTCTTCGTCTAGTTCTCCTTTTTCTTCCCCTTTTGTGTTTTTTTTTTAAACCTGTTGTTTGCTCGGCAGAACAGCTTTTGTGGCTTGTACTGCTCTTCCGTTTCCCTATTTTCTTTTTTCTTTTCTTCTCTTGCTCCTTGTCAAAAGCGATAACTTCACCCTCTTTTTTTCCACTTGCATAACGCACAGATTCACAGCAACGCATTCGAATATTTTTCTTTTTGGTTCTTCTTTTTTTTTTTCTTCACCACCTAGCGTAACAAACGGAGGGTAAGCCTCGGCAAACGACGCCGATAACGTACGCTGGTGTGCATTTGTAACTCCTTGTTTTGTGAAAAGTATATATTTATCTAATTGTTTTTCTCTGTGCCGCGTTTTTTCTTCTGGTGCTGCTCTTTTGTTAAGCTTTGCTCTTGTACTTCTGTATTCTTTTTCAGCATTGCCGTGTAAAACGTCAATCACCTCAAGCACCCGCCAGCTGATCGCTTCTTCCGTGATTGCCCGACCTGCGTTGATGCAAGTGCAGGGTGAAACTCTCTTTCCTTTTTTTCTTCTTTTTTTTCCCCTTCTCAAGTGTTCTTCACCTTCTTCCCCTAGTTTCACTTCCTAGTTTTAGCTAGTGTTGCTTCGTGTCTGCTTTTCAATCTAATCTCCCTGTAGATAAATTGCATAGCGCACAGTCACACAGAGTTGTCATTTGCGTACGTCATCATCATCATACATATATATTTATATATATATATCTTTTTTTTTTATATATTCATATTATAGACTTTCTCTACTGTTGTTTTCAATTCTTTTTTCTTAAGTTACTTATTTTTGCAATAACAAGCAACGCGAAAGCAACAAAAGAGTTTTTTTTCCGGTTAATCGTTCCTCAATTGAGCTCACTTGTATAACCGAGCTCATATTGAACAGGAAAAAAAAAACCAACTTCTGAGTTGAACCGAATCGTTGTTGTTTTCCTCTGTTGCTGCTGGTGCTTTAAAATATTTTCTCCTTTCACAAGGTTGTTTTCTGTTCGTTGCATACCCACTTGGCAAGTATCAAAAAGCGTCGGGCTTGCTTTTTAACAGTCACCTGCCTTAGAGCACACACAAAGAAGCCACTACGCGCTTAAAAATTATATTTTGTATTTTACAAGTTTTTGAGAAGTGAACGAGTGACCAATTAAAAGAAGCAAACAACAACAAAACCTAATTTTTTAAATCAAAAAAAAAAAATTGAAAACAGAGCAGTGCTCGCAGGGAAAAAAAGTGGTTTTCAAGCCACTTTTTTGGTCTTTTTTTCACTCCAAATTGAGGAATTTTTTAAAGAAAGAACAAGTTTTCTTTGTTTTTTTTAAGCATAAATTTCTTTCTGTTCGACAACCTAACAATAACCTAAGCAAAAAAAGATGTTTTTCAATACCGACAGCGCCAACGCGTACTACCTGCGCTCCAACAGCAACCCTGTCTACGATGTAGAAGAAGACCTTGACGTTGCCTCCGCTGCTCCTCTGGCAGGACGTGGTGGAGGCGGCAGCAGCAGCAACAACCGTGGCAGTCCAAACGCACGCCCACACAACTACTCACCCAACCGTTACCCGCAGAGCGGAGGTGGTGGCGGCGCCACCGGGTTCCCGCAACGGCCAGGCGTCCCCGCGCAGGGGGGCCGCTACGCAGGTACGGTAGAGGACGATGCAGAGGCCGCGTATGCCGAGGCTGCTGCCGCCGCTGCTGCCACTGCTGCTGCGGGACGCTCCACGCATCAGGTCCCACCCCCGCCTCGCCACTCCCCTTACACTTCTGCAGATGCAGAGGCGACGAGTGGCAGCAGCGGAGTAGATTTGCTTTATCAGGCGCGCAACCGCGGCTACGGGCCCGCGTCGTCGGCCAGCGAGATTTGGGCTCAGGCCGCCTACCTGCCCCGTGCCTCTCGCCCATCCTCCGCTTCAGCTAATCGACCAGTGCCGCACATGTCGTCTGGAGGGGTAAGCAGTGTTGATGCCCCGATGTACCACGGCGCGCCGTCTACCCGCCCTATTCGACTGCCTGCTACAACGGAGCAGGCTGGCCCCTCCGGCCTGGTGACCGCGACGCGGGGCGTTGCTGGTGGGTCTCACCAGCGTCCGAGCAGCGCGCCATCCAACCGTGCACCGGCGCGACCGTCCACCAACGCCGTTGCCGTCACTGCGGGATTCCTTCCAGTTGCCACGCGGCCCGCTCTGTACAACAGCTTTGGCGAGAGCGCGCGGTCTGCCGTGCAGAGCGGTGGATCTGCATCCATGCAGCAGCAGCAGCAGCAACAGCAGCAACGAAGACCAGCGCCGCGCCCGGCAACGGACCGGCGTGCGGAAGGCGCAGCACGGCCTCACCTGCCGCCGCCGTCCCCCGCCGCACGTGCGCGGCCCTCGCTCGAGGTACGAGGGGACCGCTACCCCAACACCACGTCAAGCCCCACCGCGGGTTACAGCAGCAGCACCAGCAACATCATGCCCCTCTTTCCTGGCGGCGACGACGTCGATGGCGACATCGCCACGGCAAACGCGTCTGCGAAGTACGGTGGTGCTGGCAGCAGCAGCGGCGTTGCCCCGCAGAGCGCCGCCTTCTCCCGCTACACACACTCCGCCTCCGATCCCATCAACGCGGGTGCGGCGGCGGGGCGCCGGCCTTCGCCCAGTGCAAACATTGTAACGGAGTGCTGGGAGGAGACGGAGGATGCGGGGGCGGAGCCGAATGATGCCGGCGCTGTTGGAGAGGCCGCGGCGGAGAGGAACGCAGTGAACGTGCGGAGAGGGCAGCTTGTGGACGATGAAGAAGAGAACCTCGACGACGATCTCGGCGGCGCGCGTGCGCCGTGGTGGACCGTCGACGTCGCCCTCACGTTCCTCGCCGGCTACTACGCCACGCCGGAGGAGGAGGCGGAGGCGATGCTTGCCGCGGCCACCACTCGCTCCGCGGCGGACATGCGCGTGGTGCGCTCTGTGCAGTGCCGAGCACCTATTCTGCCAGCTGACGCCTTTCTTGACGAGGCCTGGGAAATGACCCAGTCCTTTCTGCGCTGCGTTGCGCTGTCCGCGGTGGACGGCACCGCCATGTCGACCTTCCGCTGCACCCCGCAGGCCTACTACTACTTTGATAAGGACTTCCATCAGTATGTGCGGCTGAGCGCGGATACGCTGGCGCTCACCAGCACCCTTCTGCGCGTCGTGCTCGTCGCGTCAAGTACGGAGGAGGACGACGACGAGGGCAGCCCTTCCGTCCCCCGCCTCGAGCCAGAGCTGGGCAGCCGTCAAGGCAGTAGTGGAATGGCGGAGTCGCAGATGCAGCGCCCCGCGTCTGGCCGCCAACAACAACAGCAACAACAACAGCAAAGCCCTCTTCGTGCTGTGCCGCAGAGCGGGCAGCCGTCGACGCAGCAGCAGCACTGGATGGCGCTCAACGAAAGCGGCCGTCCCCCCTCGCGTGAGCCCAGTGGCCTGCCGCGGCGACGCCGGCTGCCCTTCCACAACGAAACCGAGGAGACGCCGCCTTTACCCCCACCCCATGTAAGAAGGCAAGAATACCTGCAGCAACAACAGCAGTTAGCGGCGGACTACGCACCGCACTCCAGCGGGTCGCGTGTGAGCCGCCGCCCACCACCCACTCCACAGGACTACAATCTTTACAACGAGGAGGAGGCCGAGTTCACCAACACTGGCGGCTACGACGTCCACGCGTACGATGCTCCGCTCGCAGAAGATGAGTTGTACGATCTCCACTTGACCTCCGAGCAGCAGCAGTACCCCGCGGAGGTGTGGGACATGGCGCAGTCGCCGCACGAGGAGCAGTTGGACGATTACGCGGTTGAGGCGGCCGCCGCGGTAATGGATCAGCAGCTGCGCGCCAGCTACCCTATTGGTGGCCGGATGCAGCGCACTCGCTTTGTTCCGGCAGTCCCACTCGGCCGCCGCAGCTCCGCGCCGCACCGCAACGGCTTCGCGCTGCGGCCCTCCAATCAGCGTCCCCCAACGGCGCCGTCGCTTCCCCTCGCCGGCTACGGCGGCGGGTCGTGGGAGGCGCAGGTGGGCGGGTCTACCACGGCCTACCGCCCCTCCCCGCCCTCCATGCTCTCCGCCTCGCAACCCGCCTACCCACACCCGCCATCGCGGCAGGTGCCGCTCACGCAGCCGAAGCGGCCGACGCCGCAGTACTTCGACGACCCGCTGCTACAGCGCAGCACGGCAAGCTCCGTGCAGCCGGTGCCACCGTCCGCCTCGTGGCTGCACACGGGCCTGACGGACAGCTTCGTGAGCCGTGGCGCGTCGCAGACGAGCATGCTGACGCCCACGCCTCCGCGGTCGTCGCCGCCGCCGCACCTGGCCTACCGCCCCACCGCCCACCCATACTTTGATGAGTCCCTCTGCGCACCCCCGCCGCCGCCGCACAGCATGAACGGCATCATCACCTTCGCCAGTGCTTCGCAGCTGCAGCGCCACGCCGGGGCTTCGTCGACTTCGGGCTCGCACGACGCCTTGGGAGCCCTGCTTCGTCGATCTGCCGAGGCGATGCGCAGCAAGTCGCAGAGCGTGTCCCCGTACAGTGATCAGCGCACGCAGGTGTATCAGGTGGTGGAGGGGGGAGGGGCTGAAGCGGAGGAGGAGGAGAAGGAGGAGAGGTCGCCGCTATCAGCAGGAGCCTCGAGTCCGGGAGCAGCAGCCGCCGCAGCAGCGACAGCTTCCACCACTGTAGGATCAGCAGGGAGCGGCACATGCGGTCACCAAAGGTCGCCCCCGCCCCCATCGCGAGAGGTGGAGGAGGATGACGGGGTCGGGGAGACGGCGTACTCCGCCGTGGACGAAGTCGAGCGGCTGGCCTCGCTCGCCGAAGACGCGGCGGCGATGGAGGCCGGCATGGCGATGGCCTTCACTGCCGCACAGGGCGAAGCGTCCGCGGCAGCCACGACTTCATCACCATCGCCACCGCCCTCTGCGGCCGCAGCTGCAGCGACGGCAACATCAAGCACGATCACTGCGGTGCCGCCGCCACACCCATCCGTGTCTCCCCACTCCCCGCACCGCTTACAGCAGCAACAGCAGCAGCAACAGCAGCAGAAACAATTGCAACCACCACACATCTCTGTGGAGGAGGGCGGCAGCCCCACGCCGGTGCCGCCGTCTGGCGTTCGCTTTCAAACCTCACCGGGAGCTTCGCTTCTGGCACCTTTTGTGCACCTGCAGCACCAGCAGCAGCAGCACCCGCCTATTGCCACGTCTGCAGCCGTGCCACCTTCACCACAAATACCGTTGTCGGCGGAAGAAGAGATCGAACACGAGGAGGAGATGACGACGGAGGTGTACGCGAGCGCGCAGCCCGCCACGGAGGTCAGGGAGGACACCGAGGCAGAGGCAGCCGGGTTTGCCGCTCTGCCTCCACCCGACACCGGAGCCGTGGAGACGGAAGTGGAGCCAGCGGCAGAGGTGGAGGTGTCAGCCGCGTCAGAGGCCGAGGCGGAGCGCAGCGCAGCTCCGGTGGACACGACGTCTGCCCCGATCGAAGGCACCGCCGTCACCGCCGCAAAACTGCCCGCGGCTGCCCCACCTGCCGCGGAGTTTGTAGTCGCTAGTGTGAACGACGACGACGACGACAACAAGGCCGCGTCCGGGCACTCCGCCGGGCACGTGATCACCGTAGATGCAAGCCTCAGCAACGATGAAGAGGGCGAGGCCATGCCGCACGTGAACACGTCAGAGGTGATCGAGGAGCCCTCGCTGCTGATCCGCGACGACAGGGCTGTAGAGGCGGTGCCAGCGGACACTGCTGCCACAGGGACGATGAAAGCCACACACGCCGCCGCTTGTGCTGCTGCGACCGCACCGGCAAACGACGTGGAGAGGAGGGGGACGGGATTAGAACTGGTAGCTGGACGCACTGACGAGGCGGAAGAGGACGATGAAGACGCGGAGGTTGATGCTCGCTTAGATATGCTGCTGGAGTCTCGTGTGAACCCGCACTACGACACAGAAATTACAGGGGCGGCGACGGGCACGACAGCGGATGCTCTGACTGAAGCAAAAGGAACTCAGGCAGCTGCATCAGGGGATGCGCATGCGTCAAGTTTAGTCGCAGAAAACGCACCCGCTGTTGCATCGGGCGAGGCGGTGGCGGAAGAAGCTGCGACTGCCCCAGTGGCAGAAGGCGAAAGTGATGAGGTGAAACCGTCCACTCCCGTTGTCGAAACACCAAAAGAGAACAGCGTCGAGGAGGAGGGCGAAGAGAGGAGAAAAGATGATGCCTCTGCTTTTTCTCAAGATGCTCCGGCTGTTGAGGCGGCAGCAGAGAGCACGGAGATGCCGGGCGACGACCACACTGCCGAGGAGCCCCCTGCCGCAGTTAACCTGGAGAAGGACGTGACCGAGCAGGAGAACGAAATAGAAACGGAGGTGCCAGCACCAGGGCAGGCGGTCGACGAGACGGAAGAGCCAGAGAATGCTGATGCTGCGGCGATCCCGCACGACAACAACGACAACGCCCCTGCAGAGGAGGAGACGAAGGAAGGCGAAAACCAGAGCGCCTCACGTCGCGACAGCAACGACGATGCCGAAGAAGCGTTGACCGAAGCACCGCCAGGTGACGTGGAAGCCGCATCCGCGAAGGCAGAAAACATCGAGCCAGACGTAGAAAAAGCGGAGTCTGCCCACAACGAGGAGCAGAACACCTCAGCGCACTCTGTGCCCCAGCCGGAAAGCAATGAAGCAGATGCAGACACAAGCGAGCATGCAGCACCAGCTGATGCAGCCGCGGATGGCTCTGCTGCGGCTCTTGATACCTCCGCAGTGGCTGAAGCAGATACCAACGAGGCGGAAGAGCATTCTGCAGAGGCAGCAGAAGCACCTGCGGTCGAAGAAGACGCCGAGCCCGCTGAAGCCGACGTCGTTCCTCCTTCATCTCACAATGAAGAAGAAGTGCAGGAGAAGGAAGAGGTGGACGACGCAGCCACAAAGGAGGAGGCGGACGAAGCCGCTGCTGCTGCTGCTGAGCCTGCCGATTCGGCGTCTGAACACCCGGAGACGCTCGGCGATGAAAAGCCGGCGGCTCTGTCAGAAGACGAGCACAACGCATCCACGCCTGCTTCAGAGCACCACAGTGGAGAGGTGATCATGGAGGCCTCCGTGGCGGAGGAGCCAACGGAGCACGCTGAAGCACACGTCAAGGAGGAGGAGAAATATGAAGCTGCGAAAGCTGAAAATGACACCGACATCGTCGAGGGTGCAGCGTCTTCCGAAGCACCGCCTGCCGCCGAGCAGCCAAGCGATGTCGATGAAAAGGAGGCGTCGGAAGTTTCGGCGCACCTTGTCACGGAAGATCAAGATGCGGCGAAGGAGGAAGAGCCAACACCAGAGGCGCAAGAGCAACGGGAGAGCAGCGCGGTGTCCACGTACTCCCGCTCCGATCACGCTGAAGAGAACGACGTTGATCCGACTGCTGCAGCTGCTGCTATTGGTGCGGAGAAGGAAAACGGCAATGACAAAAGCGCTGATGGTACAACCGCTTCCTCGCGTGTGGGCGTGAGGGTGGACTCGGATGCTGTCACCGAGCTGAGTGCGGCCGCGTCGAGCACGCATGAGCCTCATCTTGATGAAAGCGCCGTTCAACCGCCGGTCAAGGAAGAGGAGGAGGAGACGGAGGTGCCTAAGGAGACCGATGAAACGGCGCTGAACGTGTCTGCCGAGGCAGAAAACGTGAGTCAACCCATATCTGCACACGAGGAGACTCCATCCGCAAGCCCGGCAGAGAACGATGAGGAAAACCACCGTTTGGCCGACTCTGCCGCTGCCTCAGCGCGCACCGTTTCAGAATACGAGGATGCTGCTCCGGACGACGCGGGTGGTGCTGCTACTGCTGTTGCTCTCACTGCGAAAGCGAAAGACACAGATGACGCTGCAGGTAACGCAGAGGGTGGAGAGGCAGGTGACGCTGCGCCAGAGCCGGAAGCTAATGGAAAGGTTTCAGAGCCGGAGGCGGAGGAAGAAGCTTCTGAAGCCGCTGACAGTTCTGCAACAAGTTCCCCCGACACAGACGACGCAAAGAACGTTTTTCCGTCCGATGCTGAAGAGAAGGGTGCTGATGCTGGCGGGCCTGATGTACCCGCTGTCGAGGTGAACTCAGATCACGACGCTGAAGCGCACGAAGAGGAGGAGCAGAGGGAAGAGGATGACGGTTGTGCGGCTGGTAATGATAAAATTAACGATGCGCCTCTGAACTTCACGGCCGAGCGCGCCGCGGAGAGTAGCCAAAACCTTCTTCACGATATCGCCGTGGAGGAATCGGCGGTGCACTACAGCAACGATGCGGCGACTGCCGTGCCGGAGTTGCCGATCCACGCCGTTGTCCTCGGTAACCCTCTCGTGGCGGAGGCCGGTCACGAGATGGCCGAGGCGTCCATCAAGACCATGAACGATGATCGGATGGAGCAGTCGGAGAATGTGCCCGCGGAAGTCGTGGTGGTGGCCGCGCCGGTGATTGAAACGGACACGCTGCGGCGCATCAGCGTCAGCGGAGCAGGGAGTGGTGCGCCTCTTGCCACCGTCGTCTTCACACCCCCGCCGCACCCGCTGGAAGGGCACCTTGACGACGAGTCGGAGCGGCCACCACTGACGGCGGAGCCCTCCCTCTTTGCCACCTCAGCCGGGTCCCACCCTGACCACGGTCTGGCGGACACCGCCGCCCCGACCACGGAAAGCCGCGAAGCCGGCGAGGAGACGGACAACGTGGTGGCGGCCGCGACGGCGACGACGGCGACAGGTCAGCACGCGAGTACGACGGCCTCGGACCACGATGAGCTGTCCAGCGCACGCGAGACGACGCACTCCGAACTCCCGCCAGAAGTGGAGGGTGAAGGGAAGGCCACGGCCGAGGACGAGTTGAGTACGCCTGCTGTTGAGCACAACACTTCCGCCGAAGAGGAGAAAGACAGGCTGCACGACGGAATCGATAGAGGAACAGCTAGGGAGGCGGCGGATGAGGTGAAGGCGGACCAGCACCCCAGCGTTGAGTCCAACCGCCCTGCAGAGGTGGAGGTGGTGGTGATGAAGGCCAGCCCCCACGACACCCTCGCCCCACCGTTTGACATAAATGACGTGCACGACGGGCCGGAACTGGCGGGGTTGGTGGTGGCGGTCGAAGAGGAAGAGGAAAAGGAGGTGGCGGAGGAGGAAGGGGCAGCAGCACCAGCAGTGCTGGTGGCCGCGGCAGTGGCAGTGCCGTCTCCAGAGGAGGAGCACGAGTCAACGCACTGTGGTGCGGTGTCGGGGGAAGGCAGTGATGCGCCAGCCTTGGTGATTGATAAGGACAACGCGAACTCCGCGGAGTTGGGGGAAAAGAAGAGGGAGGAGGATGAAGATGCAACGCCCGTTTTCTTCGGTGGTTCAGAAGTGGAGGCGGACGAGATCGACGCCGCAGCAGCCGCAGAGCCGCACAAGGAGGAGGTAGAACAACAAGAAACCCTGGAGGGTGAAGCGGAGAAGGAAGTTGAGGAGCCGGTGAAGGAACGCAGCGCAGTGGTCGTACATGAAGCCGCCGCTGTGCACAACAACAACAACAACAACAGCAAAGACTTCCGGCCTTCGCCGCTGCGGCTCAGTCACATGGACCACTACTCCGGCATGACGGAGATCCACAACGGCTCGGCGGAGCACTTGACGCAGCTGCAGGACGACCTCGATGCCCCGCCGATGTTTCATCGCAGCAACGCCGGGGTCAGCGCGACAGGGGTGCCGGCGACGACCATGGCTGCTGCCGCCGCCGCGTCGAGCTCCGGCATGGGCGCCTTCGGCACCACCAGCAGTAGTGGGGCCGGCATTCCGGGCTGGGCCAGCGCCGATGCCCCGCCTCTGCACTCGCGCAGCGGCCGTCCGGAGAGCAAAGGCGGCGCCACCGAGGACGACGGGGACGACGGCAGCCACCTGAACACGACGACGACGACGCACGGGAACGAAACGGAGGAGGCTCCGGTGGATGCCCCGATGAACGCCTTCCGCGACTCCATGTCCATCACACACACTCCAACCCTCCACCGACGTGGGGAGGAAGGGCAGGATGGGGAGGACACGTCGGCTGCCGGCACCACCACGAGCACCGGGGATGTGGCGGATATGCTTGTCCACATCGCGTGCTCCTACACGAGTGTGCCATCGGACAACTCGGCTGCTGCCGCCGCCGCCGCCGCCACCTTTGCCGCTGCCGCTGCCGCTAAACTGACCCCGTCAGAGAGCGCCGTGCTGAAGGCGGAGGCATCACCCGTGCAGCCCGCCGCTCTCGAGGGCAATGAGGCGGCGACGCAGGGAACAGGCCTCACGCAGCAAGTCGTGGAGGCGACTTCCAGCGGCCCGGTGAATCCTGCTTCGGTGAGTACGGCAACTCAGATCGACGGCGTGGTAGAGGGCGGTGCGAGTGCCGCGGCGCCTGTTGCGGACGCTGCATCGAAGACACCGGTCACTACCCTCGCCACAACACCTGTTCACGCCTTCCCGGCGGAGCTGAGTCCCATTCTGCCTGGTAGTCCCGCTGCGCTCGCACACGCACCGGGGAGTCCTCTCGCCACCTCCGATGACGAGATGGCCCTCACGCAGCAGCACCTGCCGCTCCACCCCGCCCCGGCCGCCACCGCCACGTCCGCGCCGTCGTCGCCCGTGGCCGACGTGGACACCCCGATGCCGCAGCTGTCGCCGAATCAGCCATCGGCGGCGCCGCTGCCGGCTGCCCCGCGCAACGACAACGCAATGCGCAAGACGATGGTGCTGCTCGGCTTCCCGGGCTCGGCGTGGGAGTTCATTATGACGCACCACTACGAGCCGATGCACGAGGCCTTCGTCACGGACGCCTCGACGGCCGCGAACGTGCCGCACTCGGCCATACAGGATGTGCGGTACAGCAAGGGCAGTTTGATGGTGGACCTGTACGTCCTGCACCCGGCGAGCGTTGGGGAGCAAGAGATACGCGATCAAATGTGCAACTACGCCTACCCAAATCTCTGGGCGCTCTACGAAGAAAAGAAACGGGAGCGAAAGAAGATGTTGCACGGCGAGGGCGGCGGTGGCATCTTGCGCGGTTCGCGGCAGACAACTCTCTCGGCACAAGAAGAGGTGAAGTGGTCTCCTCATGCGTAAAAAGGAGAAAAAGCCGACACGGAATGAATGCTGCTGGTGTGGAGCAGAAGCAAGGAAAAGAAGGCGTCATTGCTCTTAAACACCTTTGCTGCGCTCCGGTTTGCTTGCTAAATTTTGTCTCCGCAGTTTGATTCTCGTTTTTTTTTCTGTGGCATTTTGTGTATTTATAAGTTTACGTGTACGTTGACTGTCGAGCCCGCGTTAAACTCTCTCGCTTTGTCTCTCTTCATCCCAAAGCTTATGGTCTGTCCTCATGTACGTTGTTGCGTTGCACGCGGCGACAACTAGTAAGTTGCTCTCCTGCCTTTATTTCTCATCATTCTCTATGTTTCTGTGCCTTCAGACGTTTCTCCATTTGCCGCTCTCAATAATAGAATTATTGTGCACTTCGCATCGGGTGTTGTCTGAGTTCTCCAGTTGAGCGGTGTGTTTACTGCATTTTTTATCTTTCTTTGGATGACCATTACGTAAAGTGTCATAAAAAACCTCGTTCTTATTCTCGCTCTTCGCATTTATCCGTTTTCGATGCATCCTTGCAATGTCTATCTGTGTAGTACAACCTCTTGAGTACGTTTTTTATTATTATCCTGAATTTGCCGCTGCCGTGCGTGCATGTTAGATCTTCATTTTTCTCTGTAGAGCCCTTTGGTTTTATCCTTCTTACGTTTGTTTTTCTACCTTTTGGCGTGAGTCTGCGGATTCGCAGCTTTTTTTGGTTGTCAGCTCAACAGTTTCCTGATTTCCAGAATTTGTAATATTTATTTTTGTGCACCCCACGTACACAGGTGAGGCGCGTCTCCATTTTAAGATGTTAATAGCCTCGCTGTCACGCTTCACAAACAGGTGGGCAACAACAGTTTCTTTTCTTGTTTTCTCTATTCTGTATTGCTACGCTTGAGCGCATCAACATTGCGCGCCGCATTGCTTTTTTTCCTCCTTTTTCCTTTTCTCTATTTTTCCTTTTGATGTGTGTTTCATATTTCACCTAGTGTTTTCATTGAATCCCGAATGTTATTTATTCCGAGCATCGGACACTGACGTGCTTGAAGGAGCAGTTTACTAAGTTGACACAACAAAAGCTTAAAGCAAACATCTCCTCAAACGTCTTGCGCGACGCTGATTGTAAATTGCTTGCACGAGACAAGCGGAATTCCGCGCAACAAACTTGATGAGTTGCTGCTACCAAAAAATAGCGATTGCGGTGGAGGCTCCTGATTAGTTAGCGGCGATGTCACAATATTTTGAGAGTTAAAGAGTCCAAAGAAAGCGTGACTTTGTTTTGGCTATTGAGTATCACTCCCTTTGTCTCTTTCCCTTGCTGTTTCTTTTTTTTTCTTCCCGCCTTTACATTCCAATAAATTCTTCTTTTTTGTCTTCGCCTCTCTGTCAAAGCGCATTCTCCTGAACTTTCCGATCGGACGTGAAATTGAGCTGTCCCGTGCCAGACAGGGACCAGGACAAAACAACTACAACTTATCCACACTCCTTTACATAGGTAATTTACATTCAATACGAGTACAACCTTCTCACTGGAACACTCAACAGCCTGTATTTCTATACAGAAAAAAAAAAGAAAGGACAAATTTTCCTACAATCCATGTACACATCACGGCAAGTCTTGGAGGCAGGCAATGCAACGAGTGACGTTTCACCATCGGCCGCCGCCCTCTTTGGCGTCTCCACCTCCCTCCCCAAGCTGCCCGTTGCGGCGGTGACGGCCTCTGCCCCGTCCACCACTCGCCCCCCAACCTCCTCGAGCGGGGCACGCGGTCGCGCGATACAGGCGGCAGCCTCGCGTCCCAGCTCAGTTGACGGCGCGGCGATGCAGACTTCGAAAAGGTTGAAGTCAGATTGGTGTCATCCCCTGGCGGCACTGCAGCGCCAACAAGACTCCGCACGTGCCGCCTACACCCCGTACACCGTAGCGGCAGCCGACGTCGTCGCTGCGCGGCAGGCGGAGCTGGTGGCTCAACAGTTCTTTCCCCTTCCCCCCAGCACTCCGTCACCTCCTCCTGAGTTGACATACCAAATCGGGCAGGATCCCGCACGGCAGCAGCAACATCCCCTCCTAGTGCTGCAGCCTTTCTCATCGTCAAGGCGGACCACAGCGGCGCTGCCAGCGCTGCCGGCCACAGTAGCAGCATCCACCGCTGGCGGTGGGCCAGCGGAGGCAAATCAGCGACTCGCAAAGAGGGTAAGCAACGGATTGCAACCACTGCCGTTACCGTACGACCTCTCCCTCTCCAACGACAATGCCCTTTCACAGGCTCGTGCACGCAGCAGTGATGGAGGCAACAACGATCCGCACAGCACTAACAAAGACAACCTTGCCGAGCCGGCTGCTGTCCAACTGGCTGGCCTCTGCCTTCACGTGGAGGCAGAAGGAAGAGAGGCGTCCAGCAAAAAGCTTCCGCCCGGCACCGTGGCTGCGGTGGTCGCCACCACCACCACCACCACCACCACAGCAGCAACTTCTGCCCCGAGCTCAAGTGCACTTGCCCCGTCAAAGCCACCAAAGACGAAGCCGGACACAAGCAGTGTGGACGCCATCACGGAGCACTACGCACACCTCACCCGCCTCCTGCGTGGCTACCGCAGCGAGGCGGAAGAGCCCACAACGCTGCAATTTCACAAGACAAGAGACAGTGGCGCCACCACCTCTCACCGCAGAGCCGCCGAGGAAGACGGCAAGACGCTTTCGCTCCCGCCTTCCGTGGTACGAGCGTCGCTGCGGCCTTCCCAGGCAGCGCCAACGGCAAAAACGTTTCCACCAACGCTGACGCACACTCCGCTGCTCTCCTCGGAAGGCTCGGCGGCCCCGGTGGGCACCACGACACACCCCGCCCAGGACGGCTTCCGCCACCTCGTCGCCCAGCACCGCCTCGCGAGCCTTCGCGGGTCGCCCGTCACCCGCGCCGACGTGACGCGCTTTCAGCGACACCTGCAGCGCTACTTCGACCGCCAGCTGCACGCCCTGTGGCAGTACGAAGAAACGGAGCGGGCGCAGTTGCAGCTGGATGCGTTGCGCGCACTGCAGACGCTGGCGGGCTTGCACGAGCGGTACTGCGCGTATGTGGAGCTGCGGGCACGGCAGGCAGCGACGCTGGCGGTCATGGCGTCAAACGATGTTGTTCTACGCGACTACTATCCCGGTGCGCCAATTTTATTCCCGCTGTACGCCTACGAGGAAGAAGCGACGCATGCCTGCGTGGAGGATCTCCTTCGACCCCCGCAAGACCTCCTGGAGGAATTTGAGGAGCTGGAGCTGACAGCCGGCACGAGCCGCAAGGCCCTCGCCGCCGCACCGCCGCCGGTGGAAGAACTGGACGCAGCCGATGCACGTCTGGCGCCGTTCTCCGTCTACGCCACGCTGCAGGAGCGGTTTGAGGAGCTGGTGCCGACGCTGGACTTCGACGCCCTGGAGGTCAGCGTGTCGACCCACGAGAAGGTGGTCCCGCCGCCCGACGCCTTTGTGGAGCTGACGACGGACGGTGCCACCACTGCGGAGGTGGTGGTGCTGCAGGAGGTATATCAGGAGCTGGTGCCACTGGCAAAGGCGGACAGTTCGGCAGTCTTGTCGGCGGTGATGGCGCAGGCGGAGACGCTGGAGCGGTCGGGGCCGGCGCACGAGGCAAGCAGCGCAGAAACCGGGTCCCCTCACGAGGCTTTCGAAGAGCTTGTCGACCCTTCTAATGCAGAGGCAACAGATGCAGAGGAGGCGGACCTCGCGTTGTTTGAGAGGTTACTTTCTCTGTTAATGGAAACGTCACCGGCACCATTTGAGGAACTCGTCGTAACCCCTGACACGCACAGGAAGGTGGCTGCGCCATGTGAGCCTTTTGAGGAGCTGCACTCCAACCCTGGAGTGAAAGCTGAAATTGCCGGGCTGCAGGAGACTTTTGAGGGCTTGTCACTGCTACTGTGCTTCGTGGAGCTGCGCCAAGCGGTGGACAACTCGGCACACTGGACTCTGCCCCCGCCACCGCTGCCGTTCGAAGAGCTTGCTGCGCCGTATACAATGGACGGTGACGACGTTGCTTTCGAAGACGACACGGGTATTGTGATGGCAGGGCTGCAGGAGACGTACGAGGAGCTTTTGCCACGGCTGACGGCAGAAGAGGCCGAGAGCGCTGTGGGCAACAGTGCGAGCGAGCTCTTCATTGAGCCGTACGAGGAGCTGATGGCGAGCGCCACGACGGCCGCTCGGGTGCCGCTACCCGCTGAGCCTTTTGTGGATTTGGAAGCGAGTGTGAGCGTCTACGATCGCCTGGCTGCGCTGCGGGAAGGCTTTGAGGAGCTGCGGGTGCCGACGCCTTTCGACGAGCTTGAACTGACAGGTGAGACGTTCTTTCCCGTCCTGGAGAATGACGAGGCGTTTGAGGAGTTGCTCGACGACGCTGATCCGTGCACGACGGACGAGGCAACAGCTGCGCTACAGGAGGTGTACGAGGAGCTCGTGGTGCCTCCGGAAGTCTTCTACAGCGCGGACGGGCGTGTGAAGGAGCCGTTTGAAGAGCTGCGTGCGCAGTTCAAGTTCCGCACCACCGACTTTGAAGAGCTGGAGGCCAGCACCGGAACGCCGGCGGCGGTGGTGGCGCTGAAGGAGGTTTTTGAAGAGCTCGTGCCTCGAGTGCGGCACGCGGAGCGCTACGTTGGGGTGGAGCTGCCGGTGGATGTCTTGCCAGCACCTGCTGCCCCCGCGTTGACTGTAGATGACATCGCACAAGCAGCGGAACTGCAGGAAGACGAGGATGATGACGAGGGTGGAGGCGACAGTACCGCGGCGGCGGCCGACGCGGCGTCGGAGAAGGCGTCAACGAACACGGAAGACGACCTCGAGGCCCCGCTGCCGCTCCTCCGCACGCTGCCCGACATCTCCGCTGCTGCGGACGCGGCCGCACGGGACTACCTCGTCGGAACTCCTGAGGTGGACGCAGACGACGATGACACGGTGCACCACGTCACGTGCAGCTTCACCGACTTCACCCTCGACGACTTCGCCGCGACAGACATGGGCGACATCTTCGCCGAAGCGTGCGGTGTGCGGCGGCCTGTCGTGGTGAGCTGCGAGCGCCACCTCGCCGGCACGAATTGGTGTGCGCACCTGCTGAACGCCGGGGTGGCGGTGCGTGACTGCGTCGTCGCGGACGTCTGCGCCGCGCTGGAGTGTGCGCCAGTACGCGTGCGCAACGTGACGCTCATCGCGGCGGCGGTGCAGGGCAACACGCACGTTGACGCGGCGGCCTCCGCAGGGGCAGGTGGCGAGAGCTTGTTCCCGGACACCGCGAGCATGACGGCCAGTGCTACGGGGGATGGGGGCACGGCCAGCATCAACGGCGGCAGCAGCCTCGGGGCGGGTCTCACCGTGCGCTTCGACGTAGTCCACGAGGCCGTCTTTGCCCTCTACCCCCAGGACGAGGTGCAGTACCTGATGCAAGAGTGCAAGTTCCCTTTTCTGCAGCAGTGGACGCGCAGTCGGGCCGCCTTGCTATGCCTCGAGCGGCGCCGCCGCAGCTCGACGACTTCCTCCTCTGCCGCCGTGCCGCTTCTGACGCACGCCGACGCCGCCGTGTCGTCACGCGGCGCGGCGTTGCAGCTTTGGGCCTACGCGACGGCGCCGCCGCATCGCGTGCGCAAGTCGGCGCCGAAGCTGCCAACCGCGCGATTGTCCTTCTCGCCGGGCTTCCAAAACGCGGCGAGTGCGCTGTCAACGGGGCTGAGTCGGCGTAGCGGCGACGGCGACGACGCGACGACGCTGGCAGCAGTGGCAGCAGCAGCAGCAGCAGCAACGGCGCAACACGAGCAAAGGCTAGTGGCAGAGCAACTCCATTCCACACCGCCGCCCGTGGTGAACATCTTGCCCGACGCACGAGCAGAGCGAGACGCACAGGATGAAGGTAGGGAAGATGATCTTTACGAGGAGCTGTAATCTTTTTGATTTGATTCAAACGCCGCGACAATGATAACAGATGATGTTGATTCTTTGTCACGTCTAAAGATGCGNGTGTACCTTTTTTTTTTTTTTGAAAAAGCTGTGTCAGGCAAAGCTAAAAATAATAGCTGTATTTTGGAGATGCAGCACTGCGCGAACTCTGTTGATATTTTAATTTTCTAGCCTCTCATACACAATGTATATTCTCCTAATCTTTATTTTTTAATTTATTGTTTCACGTTGCACTGCAAGTAGACGGTGTCGCGCTCTCATGTAATAAATAGCAAGCTCGTTTTGCGCCGCGCTAGTCACGCGCATGTGCACGAGTGTTTTGACACTCGCAAAAACGTTTTTTTCTTCTTTTCTGACATTCTTGGAACTCTTTTGAATGTTTTGCTTTCTTTTTTACTCAGTGACGGTTTTTTATAATCCAAAATAAAAGACGCCACTTTTTTTTTTTTTCAGTTGTTTGCCTTGAGCTTATACGCAAGCTGTACCTTGCTTTCCAAGCCCACACCCCCCAAAAACAAAAGTCTGAAGCTATTCGACATTCAACGACATGCTTTTATTCCTTTGAGAAAAAAAAAATTTAGCATTTGAACGCTTTCACTTTGCGGTGGTGCTCCTGTTATTGCAGCCACCAATGTACTGTTGAATGCAAAGCGTTGCACAGAAGTTACGTTGGTTGCTCTGCTAATATGTAATCATCGTCTATCAACTAATTCAACTTTATTTTAAGATGTCCTTTTTTTCTTCACTGTTCAACCCCTCCCTCCTTTTTTCTCCCTATTCTGACCTACGCTCGTGAACGCACTGCTTCGTTCTGCAAAACGCTCTAAATGGAATGATTTAGTAAACCTTCTCCCACGCGGTCTCGCACTTTCTTTTCTACAACCAGCTACTTTGAAAGTAATCAAAAAAAGCTCTCTTTGCACAAGTTTTCTTGTACTCATACTTCTTTGTTTCACACAGAACCATTTGTTTCTTCTTTTTTCTAGCTCAATCATGACCGCTATCAACACCGTGTCCCGCCGCGCCGCCCTGGCCACCGTCGTGCTGTCCGCGCTGGCTGCCGCCAACGCCGAGGCCAAGCTTGACTACAAGCCGAAGTTCACGTGGTGGGCCATTCTGATTATGATGATCGGCATCGTGGTCGTCATCTCTGTTGCCCTGGTGATCTACTTCTGCGTGTTCCGCAAGCCGGAGGAGGACATGAAGAATGCCGCGGAGGACAGCGCCTCGGAGGGCTCTGCGGCCGTCCAATCGGCGAACGGCGAGGACAATGCCGAGCACGAGCCGG
>MDUD01004841.1:0-10765 GCA_002216565.1 Crithidia mellificae | reverse complement strand
ACGCAAAGTAACTACGGGGCAATGAGAAGAAGGTGCGTCGCACCGCAATAAAACGAAAGAAGAAAGCAAATAGAATGATGATCAACGGAAAAGCTCCGAAGGGTGTGCGTTAAGAACACTTTGGAAAATGGGAATAACGAGCAATTTTTGGAGGAGCTAGATGGCTAGTCTGTCAACACCCTCATTAGGTCAAATGTTAAATAGAAAAAAAGGTTGAAAGCAGCAAGATGAAGACAGCTGGTGTGAAGTCGCTGATGTTGAGCCCGCACTATGGCGGACCAAATAATGCGTTGCTTATGGTGGCGGAGAAAAATTGAAACGGAAGAAAATGAAGGTGAAAAGGTTCGGGACGTTCACAGGACTTTGGATCAAATATATATAATTTTGGTTTCAGTAAAAGCTATTTAGGACGCCATAATGTAAAGTGTGCACACTGTCAAAAAGACACAAGCTAAGAACTAAATTGCACGGTGTTTCGATGACTTACCATTGGTGCCCTCTTTCTTTTTTTTCTGAGAAAAAGAAGCAGGGCAATTTATTGTGAGAGAAACCTAAAAAGAGCGAAGACGAGCTCAACAAGTTATCGCCATACATTCTGTTTCTTCACTGTTCATTCAGTAGTTCGGTAGCGCTATGCCGTTAGCGACAGGTACGCAGAGTGAAGCCCAAATAAAACAGATAAAATAAAAGAAAGAAAAATGAAGAAAGCAAGGTGCACTCCTGCGTGCATGATCTGCGCTACTACCTGTATTCTGCAAGTTGGGCAGAGCTTGGAAGGCGAAAAGAGAAAAGCTCCGAATAATAATAAGTTTTGAGGCGTGCCTCTTCAGACACGACGATTGCGCTTCTACACGCAACACAAAAACAGAGAAATGGAGGAGACAAAGATAAAACAATAACGAACACCTCGAAATAATGCGCCTTTCTTCTTGGTGTTAAACGCTGTCCCTTTATACCTATGTAGATATCAAACTCGATGACGAGAAAGAAGGAGGGGGAGCAAGACAGAAAACGCAGCACGGGAGGAGAAAAAGAAACGTTTTGGTAAATGCATTTCGGACAGTTAATGTAATGCTGTTCGAAAGGACGAAAAAGATGATTAGTGTGTGTGACAACTCCGCTGAGCAACTCTGTACGTTGGAAAAACGGTCTGATCTTCACCGGAAACAACAGTCAACACAAAAAAAAATCGGGAAAAAGGAGAGAGTATTTCGCCCACCTTTTTCGCTCTCGACATTCCGTTTTTTTGTTGTTTTCAGTACCAGCACTTTCACACACCCGCAAGAAAGAGCGAAACGAGCACGACTCTTTACAGCTTGCTGAAGATCGCCATATCTTCTGGACGCATCACAAGTCCGTACTTCTTCGGTTGCATGAGCTGCTCCACTGCCTTGGACACAAACGCATTCAGCTCCGCCGCTCCCGCAGCGTTCTTCGTCACCATCTCCGCGTACCACTTAATCTTCGGCTCCGTCCCGCTGCCGCGCACGGTGATGCGAATGCCCCCTTCGACGTACAAGGTAATGAGCGGCTCCTTTGCGTACTTGGCACGGCCCGTCGGCTCGGCGGTGTCCGTCTGCACCGTCAAGTCCAGCACTCGCGTCACCTTGCGGCCTGCCACGCTGCTCGGGTAGTGCCCGTACTCCGCCGTGCGGATGTCCTTCAGCAGCAGGCCCGTCTTGGCCGGGTCATCTGAGGTGGTGTACGAGTTGTAGGTGAAGTGGTAGCCATACTTCTGGTAAATTGCATCGAGCTGTTCCACCAGCGAACGTTTCTTCTCCTTACGCAGGTAGCATGCGAGGTCTGCCAGGACCGTCGCGGCGGTTACGCCATCCTTGTCCATGACGCGGCGGCCCCACATAAAACCAATTGCCTCCTCGAACGCGAAGATAGGCTCCAGCCCTTCTGCGGCTGCTCGCTGCATCGCCACGTTACCCATGAACTTGAAGCCCGTCAGCGTCTCCGAGTACTGCACCCCCTCCTGTGCCGCCATCGTCTTCAGCACGCAGGAGCTGACGACCGTGGAGAGCATGAGACACTTGTTAAGCGGTGTGCCGCGGCGCCGCGCGCACTCCATCGCCCACCACCCCAGCAGCGTCCCGATCTCGTTGCCCGTGAAGCACTTCCACCCCGCATTGTTGGGCAGCCGCTCCGCCACGGCGAGCCGGTCCGCGTCCGGGTCGTTGGCGAGGATGATCGTCGCGTCGTTACGGTCCGCCGTCACGAAGGACAGCGCCAGTGACGTCTTACCCTCCTCCGGGTTCGGAAAGCGGACGGTGGGAAAGTCGGGGTTCGGCCGAGCCTGGTCCTCCACGATGCTCAGGTGCTCCGCAGGGATGCGTAGGATGTTGCGCAGGGCGTGCATCGTGAAGTCGGTGCCGACGCCGTGCATCGCCGTGAAGGTGAAGCGCACCGCCGCCGGGTCACCAGCCGGCGCGTAGGCGGCCTGCAGCGTGGCAAAGTAATCCGCAAATACAGCGTCGTACGGGTCGGTGTGATCGCTGGCCGTGAACGGCGCCCACGACGACGGCAGCGGGGTGAGGTGCTTGTTAATGGCCGCGGCGATCGCCTTGTCCGTCGGCGACACAATCTGTGCCCCGTTCTCGGCGTACACCTTAAAGCCGTTGTACTCTTTTGGGTTGTGGCTCGCCGTCACCATCACACCCGCCAGCGCCTTGTAGTGGGTGACCGCGTAGGGCACGAAGGGAGTCGGAACGCAGCGGCGGTACAGGTAAGTCTTGAGTCCCTGCTGATGCATCACGGTGGAGGTGATCTCGGCAAAGAGGCGGCTGTTATGCCGGCCATCGTAGCCGACAACGATGCCGCGCTCCAGCGCCTTTGCGTCGTACCGACTTTTGAGAAAGCCAGCGAGGCCCTGAGCCGTCTGCAGCACCGTGAGGCGGTTCATGTGCGCGTTGCCCGGTCCCATGGTAGAGCGCAAACCCGCCGTGCCGAATTTCATGCGGGTGCCTAAAATCTTCTGCAGCGTCTTCGTATCGTTCTTAGCGACCAGTGCTTGCACGGCAGCACGCGTCACTGGATCGTTGTCCCACTCCAGCCATTGCTTTACAAGGGCATCCAGAGCGGACATTGTTTTGTTTTGTTTTGTTTGTCTGTGTGGAATGTTGAAATGTGTATAGTAGTTAGTTTTTTGGGGTTTTTTATTTGTAGACGAAAAAGACAAATATCTTTTTCTCAATCGCTAGTATCGATTAAAACGCTAATTCGAATGGCGGGTACGGTTTTATCAGTCTGAATGCTGACCTATTTGCTTGACTGTTGGAAAACTTAGTCTTTAAAGAAAAAAAGGTGATTGAAAAAGGAATGGCGGTATAGATATAGATGCTGAACTGACACAACTTTAAAGACGTTCGGCGTGCTTGAAACACGTTTTAATGAAGAAGAGGAGAGGTAGAAGGAAAAACAAACACTGAAGAGACACTGATGATAACAGTTAATAATAATGAAAGATAATGAGTTCAAAACCTTGGAACGTGTCTGATGGTGATAGTGGTGCTGCTTACAGAACGTTGAAGGGATAATTGTATAACGCTTGACACACTTATTCTCTGCGCGTGACAAATGAAAACTGAATCAAGAACACGTGAATAAACCAAAAAGAGAAAGAAGAAGGGCAGTAAAATAGAGAATTACAGTGTGGCACACCTCTTGTGCCTTTCAATCGCAAGTGGCTAAGCGCGCCAACGGCGACAGGGGGTAGTTTTGCTCTTGTTAAATCAAAGTTGCTACTAAGCCACTCTGAAACACTAGCTTTCCCTTCTATTTTTAGCTACTGATGTGTTCATCGTTAAATGCAATGCATCAATAATTACTCCTTATTCTTTAACGTAAAGAGTGAAACACAGTCATCATTGAAATTTAAATACTTTGGTTTTTGTTTGTTTCTTACTCTGATAGTTGCTGTTGTGTGTTTACCATTTAGAACAACACATGCATCAACTGTTCGCTGAAAACCTGTGAAGAAGGAGGAAGACACTCTCTCCGTTGTACAGATCAAAGGAAGAGAACCTTTCATGCATGTACAACTGCAACTACTTCCATGACTCACACTTCTGTCTTGGCAGATGCGCTACACGCAGCGCTACCCTGCTCGCGACCGATCCGATCCAAATACTGCACCAATGCGGCCCAACCGCTAACAAGCTCAATACTGCCGCACAGAGCCGTAAAAGCAGCAAGGGATACTTCTGCTGGGACTGTATGTTGCTTCTCCCCATCGCCGCTACCATCAGCATCCTCAAACGTGGGCGGAAAGGCGTTCTTGTCAAAGAGCACAAGCGACTCAAGCTGCGACGCGCGGAAAGCTTGAAGAAACGCCTGTGTGTCCGTCATTTGCAACTCCGGCCACGGCGCGTCCAGTTGCACGGACGATGACACGGCCGACGTTGTGCCCGCAGCAACAGGACTTGGAAAGGCGTTGCGGCGACTCGTCAAGCTGCTCCGCGCACCGGCCTCCACGTAGCTGTTCAGCTCATGGATGAGTCGTAGACTCTTTGCGCCCGTCATGGTAAGCTCGAGCGGCATGCAGGCGGTGCGCCGCAGCTGCTGTTGCAGTTGGCGACGCCGCGCTTCACTGCTGCCGCTGCTGCTTCGCACCGTGGCGGGCTGCGCGTAGGTTGGGTGGATGAGGGAGCAGAGGAAGTGGTCCGACTCCCGCAAGGCTTGTGGATCGACGAGGCCGTGAAGGGTCTGCGATAGCCGTCGCGTTGCCTGCACCGTCCAGTCCGGTGGCAGCAGAAGGGTGGAGGATTTCACGGCGCTCTCGAGCACGCGCCGTTCGCTGCCGGAGAAGAGGGCAGCGCGGCGTCCGTCTTTGAGCGGGAAGGCGGCTGATTCCGTGAAGTGTGGCAGATTTGTCTTTAAAGAAGCGATCCATTCGCTGCGCCGTTGCAGCAGCGCGCCCGCACTACCAGCCCGTTTATGTGACATCTGCAATTGAAAAAATCCATAAAAATCAATGGGAGAAAGAGGAGAGGAAAAGATGGTATGAAGAGTGCGCAGGCGACATGCTTCATATACTGTGAAAGAGCTTCATATTCTCCCACAAGCTGAAAGGTGCACCCGCGACAGTTCAAATTGAGAGAATTAATTTTTTCCACCTCGTATGAATGTGCGAATGAAACGAATTTAACTAAAAGTTGTTGCTGTTATTTTTCCTGTTCTCTCTCGCGTCTGTACTGTTGTTGTTGTTTTTATCTGTGAACAGCAGAAGCTTTTATCTTTTAGTCTGAAAGAAAGAAAATAAAGAGTCAACACAGAGCCTCTTTCCGCTCCAACGACTCACAACTCCGCATTCTCGGAAGAGGCTGCTATTTTTATGCGGCGGGCTGCATCACTGACTATGTTCGATTTGCCGTGGGCAGAAAACAACGAGGCGACCAAATTAGGATTATGTGCAATTGCGAAGAAAGGACTTAAGTTGCGGGCGCGAAATGCCTCCACGCCAACCTCGTACACTTTCATGTTCGTTGCACTTCACTTCTGCTCGCAACCCTCAGTAAAAGAGTTTGCGGTAGAGCACGGAGGCCCCCTCTTCTGCCCACTCCCCACGCGTCACCCAGAGCGGCTCAAAGGATGAGCTGGAGGCCGCCATCGAGGCTCCTGCCCACGCCCCATCGCATGACTGCGCCACGTGCATCGCGCCATCCCGCTCATACCGGAAGTACGCGGAGTCTCGCGCCTTCAGCTCCTCCAGCACGCGGTCGCGGAAGCCCGGCACACGACTACCCGCCCCGGCGAGTAGGTGAGGCACCGTGTGCACCTGCCACTCCGGGTCCATGCGTCGCTTACACCCCGCCAGCATCGACACCACACTGCCCTTCTTTTGACCGCCCGTTTCGCGGAAGAAGATCTCAAACGGCGCGGCCGCCTTGCGCTCGTCGAGGTAGACACGTGTGCCGTCCGGCGCCTGCAAATCCATTATTGCCCCACTCCCCGCCCCGGCCGTCGCGGCGGGCCCGGAGCTCGTGGCACCTGCCTTCGCGTCAGTGGAAGCTTGAAAGGGCGACACGCGGCCTACGCAGTGCTTCACATCCGCCACCCAGTCGCTCCAGTACGCGTCCCGCGCAAATGGGGCCGAGAGCGCCGGCGCGGCCGCCTCCACGGCGGGGCGGTATTTCGTGAGCAGCTCGCGGAACTGCGCGGTGACGGCGTCGCCGCCGATGGGGACGGTGTCGACGGAGTGCCGCAGCGCGTAGCCGTCCAGCACGGCCGTCACCGTCGTGTGGCTGTGTCCAACGTCGAGCACGACGCTCGACGCCGTGCCGGAGGCAAGGGTCCAGCCCACGCTCGGCCGCATGCAGTACAGCGCCGTGGTCAGTCCGGGTGTCTCCAGGATGAGCTGGAAAAGCGCCTCCATCACATCAACGCGCTCGTGCCAGACCTCAGGCAGCACGAGGCAGAGCGGGTCGTACTCGCTGCACTCGAGCACGTCTTTTTTCGTGCGCCGCAGCGCGTCCATGTGCGCGTCCGGGTGCCCTTCCAGCTGTCGCAGGCTCCACAGTGGCAAGAGAGGTAGAGCAGTGCTGCCATGAGGAGAGGAGGAGGAAGACGACAAGCCGTGTAGAGAAGTCAGAGGACTTTCTTCATTTTCAGCTAGTCCTGAGCGAACCGCGGAACTGCCGTCATCGAGGCTGCGGCTGGCGGAGTAGAGAATGGAGAAAAGATCGACCTCGTCAGGGGCGGCGGTGGAACGAAGAGAAGGGATGCAGCGAGTGCACGTCACGTCACCAATGTACCCGGCACGGGTGTTGTACGTTCCCACTTCCACCACAGCCATGCTGTCGCTGTTGTGCTGCACTCAGCTGTTGTTGATTACTGATTATCTTAATTTCTGTGCACGTGTCAAAGAAAAAAAAAAGAAGAGCCTCTTCTCGTGTTGATAACCTGCGTTTGGTTTTGGATTTTTAATGATCGTTCCAACTCTCCAAAGGCTTTTTAACTAAAACGTAATTGTTTCTTTTTTCGATTGTTGTTTGATTGTTTGTTTTTCTGTAGGACCTTGCGCTGTAAGAACTGAACACAGCAGTAGAGCAAAAAAAACAGACAAAATTAATGTAGCACTTTCTGATCTTAATGATGAGGCCCTTCAAAAAATCTTCACTTACCCACTTTGCTGCTTTTGTTTTGGGGACCGCTAGAAGATAGGAGTGATAGGAATGAGAGAGCATAGAGTGGTGAAGTAGAAAAAAAAACGAGACATACATCCTTTTTTGGTGTCTGATTGACCGTGTTGGACGGGAGGTACTTATTCTTCGACGTGAACAAATTTTACGCACCTAGCCCTCTACGACACCAAAATTGATCTTTTTACCTACAACTCGGTGGATCAAAAACAATCTCTTTTGGTTTGTTAAACGGAGCTGCAGGGTAATCCGCTCGACTTTCTATCTAATGGTTTCAATTGCAACAAATGTTACACGCTTGCAGAGATTCATCTTTCTCGCAGAGACCAAAAATTAAACGTTCAAAGATATTTTCATTGTTCTTCTTTAGCCTGAGGAAAAGTGAAGCAAGTAAAGCTGAGAAAAAAATTGTCTACTTATGAGCTGCGCGTGTACCGCTTTAACACAGCTTGCAGAGCACCAGCCGTGGCGCGATCCACGCACGACTCCGCCGCCAATCGAGTCGGGAAGTACGCCACCGACACCGTCCTCGCTGACGGCGGTGGGATGAGCAGCAGGTGCAGCTCACGTGCAACACGCCGCACCTCTTCCACCTCCTCGCTGCTCTCCGGTGAAAGGTGCACCTCATATCGCGCAGTGGACAAGAGAGCTGTGTGCAATTCTTGTTGTTGTTGTTCTTGTCTTCCCGTTTCCATTATCACGGCAGTGGCACCGTAGCTCTCGGCTCTACGCCCACGCGCGTTCGGCGAAGGCAGCGCACCTTGCTGCCGCTTGCGTTGCGGGGACTGCACCAGAGGCTGCGGTGGAGGTGGTGGCGGTGATGTTACAAGTGTGTCCTCGCTTTCCTCACTTGGCCTTCGCTCCTCTTCCACCCTTGTGCGGACGATAGCGTTTGTTGGTGCTGACTCAACACGCTTGGTGTACCCTCGCTTCCTTGACGTCGCAGGAACGTCCGCATCAGACGATGTCGCCACGACACGCTGCACTGGAAGGTCGTTAAACGGCGCCGCTCTACGAGATGGGAGGTTTAAGATTGCGTTCTCCTCTTCTTCCTCCTCATCTGCTGTGCACTTGCTCTTCACTGCTGGCACGGTAACTCGCAGAGCCGCTTCTGCGGGCGCGGCCAGTCCGCCACCGCCACTGCGTCGCGACAGTCCAAGTCGTACGTGACTTCGCACAGCCGCCGCCCCTGCGTACTTCTTCACGGGTGAGGAAGACTCAAAACCAATCGGTGCTGCACTTGCCGCTGCTGGCACTGTAGTGGTATTCATGCTCTTTACCGGATTTGATGGCAACAAACACGACTCCAACACTTGATTCTTCTTCTCCTTCACCAGCATCACCACCTCCTTTTCCTCCTCTTGCTTCACCTCTGCAGAGGGTCGGGAAGTCGCACTGCGGCGGCACTGATGCACCGGTGCGTGCTGCCGCGTCTCGTAGGCGCCGCAGCGCTGACACTGCAGGCACGGCACGTGCAGCCGCTCCTTCACCCGCACCTCGTCCAGGCACGCTTGACAAATGTCCACCTCACACACAGGGCAGTGATAAAGGTAACGGCGTTGCACAGGCACATCCTTCTGAAGGCCGCTCGCCACGACACCATCCTCGACTGCGTCCTCCTCCACCTTCACTTGCGCTGCCTTCAATACGCTGTCTTGCTTGCCTTTGCGACCCTTTGATTTGGTCGTGGCTTTCCCCTGCGCTTTCGGCACCTTCTCCCCCTCTCCCTCCGCCTCTACAAGGGAGTCGAGCCAGTCTGTGTGACCGCAAAAGTCACAGCAGACACCTTCGATGTCGCCGTAGGACGAGCGCGGCCGCCGCTCCAGTGCGTGCAGGTTCCAGCACAGGTACTCGTCCGTCACCGGGTTGTACAGCGGGCTCCCGAGCTGTTGAACGGCGTGCAGCAGCACGTCCACCTCCTCCACGAACCCCTGACTCCGCCCCACCTCCACAGGCTCGTCTTCCACGGTGAAGTACCGCGGCGCCGCGGCAGTCGCGGGGGCGTGCACTTCGCCAGAGCTCGCCAGCTCCATCGACGAATGAGCCGATAGCGGCGTGGCGGTGGCAGCGGCGCCGGATACGCTGCGCGAGGGTGGGGTGGCGGCCTGCGTGAGCTGCCCCTCCAGCACAATCATGGCACTTGCTGCGTGGCCCAGCATGTCCGTGCTGCGGCGATTCGCCTTCTCCAGCGAGTGCGACAACGGCGGTGGCTTTGGCGAGGCTCGCGTTGGCTGACCGCCGTGTACGCTTGTGCCCACGTGCGTGGGTGGGCCACCGGAAGCGGACGGTGAGGCGGGGGCTGCCCCGTTTGCCGTCAGACGGCTCTGGTACGGCCGGAGCATCTGGTGGAGTTCGCGATCGGGGGAGAGGCTGCGGGAGTGGGAGCGGTTGAGGGAGACGAAGCGGTCGAAGTTGACCGGGGCAGCCGAAAAGCGGCGCTGGTCACTCATTGCCTCTACAGATGGTTTGCTCGGTAGAATTGGTGTAAGGTGCGCTGTTGACCTCTTTTAGTTGAGGCCGTCGACACGGCAAGTGTGAGGGGAGTCTAGACGAATGTAGAGGACGCACGAATGCCAATTGCAAAAACACTGACTCGTCTATGGTTGGGAAGAAAGCAGAGAAAGTATTTTGGAAAGCAGAGAACTTTAAAAAATGGACGCGTTTGAATCGTAGCAGAGATAGATCCTTTAGCGTTTTCTTTGACTTCAGAAGTGGAAGGAGGCAACGAGAGGACTGAGTTAATGAGATAGTCTCTTCGTTGACTATAGATCCGCTTGTTTGGTGTCTATGTATTGGCTTTCGCGCTCGAGCAAAGTTGAGCGTTGGGAGAGCAAATTCTATCACTCGCAAGATGTGAGAGGAATACTGTTGTTGCCTCCTCTTTTTCACAACAGCGTGCAGGATTTTCTATGGGTTTCAGTGATTAAATGAAGATTAATAGCAGAATATCGGTAGTAAATCAAATTTGGCTTTTACATTTGATAAACTTAAAGAGCAAGAATTTTGACTATGGTTGCTAAAGTTTGCGCCACAATAGCTACTCTCTGAAAGAGGAAATTTTGGCGTGTTTCTTGAGAAAACAATTTGGCCCTAGACTTGTGTTGGAAAAGAGTAGAAAAAAGGCACAGGTTAAACAAAAGAGAAGTGCGAACAAGTGGAAAAGAGAGAATTGACGGCAACAATGCATCAATCAGCTCTCAATAATCGCTTTCATAAAAAAGCATTGGTACTTTTGTCAAATAAAAAAAATTTTTTTTGACTTGCAGGTCATTTGACTCGCCTATATTACTTTGTTAACGATAATCAAAGGAGACAGTAGTGTCATCCAATTAATTCGATGCTTTGTTGTTAATATTGTTGTTTTGATAAGTGTAAAAACAACCGTTTTGCTGCTGCAAAAAAACAGCGAAACAGCGGAAAAAGGGGAAAACAGAAAAGCACAACAGCAGAGCTTATACCAGCTACTATCACAGAATCAATAATGGTAATGCTGTCAATTCAGTCGCTGCCTAGGCTGTCGATTGTATGACCTCTGTTGAGATCCGTTATTGACTCCCAATAAAAACATGGCTTTACGACAGAAGGCTAAGCTTTTTCGCGGTTGCTGTTGTGACCCTGTC